>MQUG01001526.1:0-40007 GCA_007213375.1 Steinernema feltiae | reverse complement strand
GTAGCTTCTGTTATTATTCGAAAAAGCCCGGATTTGGCGCTTATAAAAGCGCTGAAGGCAGAACTCAAAGCATCACTTGTCCACTCTCGATCCACTCATCATGCGATCGTCCCAACTGATTCTCCTCGTCGGAGGTGAGCGTTGCCACCTGCCACAACATCGCTTCCAACTCCATTTCAGCGTCTCTCATCCTCTCCAGCGTCCATGGCTTCAGTTGTACCAATTCGGGTCAAAAGCTAACTGCTGCCGACCGAGACGCGATCATCAACCGCCACAACGAGCTCCGCGGGTCGAATGCGCGCGGCGAGGAAGCCGACGGACCGGACGGCGCGACGGCGCCTTCCGGCCAGAACATCTACAAACTCAAATACAGCTGCGAGCTCGAGAAGATGGCG
Source organism: Steinernema feltiae (assembly GCA_007213375.1). Taxonomy (NCBI): domain Eukaryota; kingdom Metazoa; phylum Nematoda; class Chromadorea; order Rhabditida; family Steinernematidae; genus Steinernema; species Steinernema feltiae. Next base: position 39,612 of record MQUG01001526.1, on the reverse strand, counting down.
CAGGACTGGGCGAACAAGTGCGTCTTCCAGCACTCGAGCAATGACGCCGGCGAGAACATCTACGCGGTCTTCCCAAACAGAACTCGAACGGTACGCCGTTCGTAGAAGGGTTACGGTAGCAGAACTCGTTTCAGCGCCGCTAGTAAGCGCCGCCAACTCGTGGTGGTCGGAGTTGGCCAAGATCGGAGTCGGCCAGTTCAGCGAAGAGTGGCTGCTCACCGACGACGTCTTCAGTTCCGGCACCGGACACTACACTCAGGTCAGTTATCCTTCGGGGACCTCCAGAACGCCGCGATTCAGATGGTTTGGGGAGCGACGACTGAGCTCGGCTGCGGAGTAGCGCAGTGCACTTCCCCCAAATCGATGACTTTCGTCGTCTGCAACTACCGTATCCCGTAGGTCGCTGTCGAGTCTTTCTCTGTTTGAAGACGCGTTTTCAGCGGAAACATGGACGGCAGCCCCATCTACGAGCTCGGATACCCGTGCTCGTCCGACTCCGACTGCACCACCTACGACGGTTCCACGTGCGACGCGGACCAGGGATTGTGCATCGCACCCTGAGCGCTCGATCGACGAGCGCCGATTTGCATGAAATTCGTAATAATCTTCTCTGTTTTGCGGTCGTTCTCCGCAAAATTAATAAATTCAACGCATCGTTTGTGCCTTCAATCGTGTATTTCTGTTAAACAGCCGGAATATGCCTGAAATTCTGAAATGAAAAAGTTTGTGTCCATTTAAATTTGGCTGAAATGGCTGCCGGTTCACCTTTTTGATCTAATCTAGAAGAAAGAAAATTAGTTTTCAGAACAGTTTTCAGAAACTCAGAAAAAAAATCTTATTGTAGATCGAGGAGACGATTTTCCGGAGAGGAAAAACAACGAAAGAGAGACGTCCTGAATCATTAAGGCCATGCCGTTTGCTGGGAGGCTGGAATGACAGAAAATCCGTTTCTTAATTTTGTTTTCCATTCTACCAACTTCCGAAATGCTGTTTGCAAGATTTCACGAGATTGCGGTCCTAGCTTCTTAGTAGCGTGGGAGCGCTTCCAGTACTCTTCAAAAGGCAAAGCGCAAGCAGCTTTCGCGTTTGCAAAAACAAGGGATGAATGCTGGAAGAAGAACAAACGGTTGTTTACAAAGATTATGCGCGAATCACGCTGTTTTGCTGCTGAAGCATTGTTGAAGAACAGAGCATGCAAAGACAAAACTTTTGATATTAGTCACGTAGTTTGGTTCTCAGAAATTGCTCTATTTTCAGCTGTTAAATCATCTGCATGAAAAAGAACCCAGGTGAAAAGAACTGTAGTGAAATATTGTCTTTTCACCCTGGAATCTGTTCGATGATTTGCGAACTGCGAACGATTAAAACGCCAATCTGTACTCAAAACCCACTAAACGCTCGCATACATATAGATGGTCTCATAGAATTGTCGATTATTTTGAGGTTCATTGTGAGGATCCGTGATTTTGATTGGGCAAATTATTTCTTCGCAAAACAAGTGATACTAAAACAAACACCGGCGATCACAAAATGATTACAAGCCGAGGTCATTTTTGTTCAATTTCAGCGTTGCTACACTTGAAACGCATGGTCGTCACAAGCGTGGGAGTCAGTTTGCCAGCTAAATGCGGTCGATCTTCCACTCAAAAAGCCTCTGAACAACCAACTTTGCAAAAAATTCATAATTGAGTAGTGGATGATGTCCGGCTGATGTCATTAACAATTGAAGAAACTGGTTTAGATGGTGTTTACAGTTTTTCTTAGTTTGTTAATATTTCGATTTCGCTCGTTCCACAACGGAAAAGCCCCGCAGATCGACAAACGCTTCTTATCACTTCTTACTAACCTTCCTTATCGCTTTCCACTCCATTCTTGCTCTGTTTACACAGTCGCCGCAAAGCGGGCGCTGGGAAAGAACCGAATCGGAATTGATATAAAACGTCTCTTCGCGCCATTTTCATGACCCTCTCTTCTGATTTATTCTCGTCACCCTGACAAATGTCGATTAAATTGTTGGTCATAACGGTGTTAAGTTTGGTAGGTTAATTCAAATTTCACTGAAAACTAATAAACTGTGCTTGTTTTAGTTGATTGGAGTTGCTGAACTTGCGCTAACATGGCCTCTATTTCAACTGGTTGACGAATTTAACGAATTGATTTCTTCAAAGGTTTGTTGTGTTGTTTTGGTGGTGGAAACGTGGGAATTATGTTTTGACGCTTGTAGCTAGGTCATCTTAAAATGCTTTTCTCTGAATTTAACTGCTATTTAACGTCCAAAGACCGTAGAAAGATGACTAATGAATACGATCTATAACTCAATTAATTATCAATTTAATTTCATCATCATTTAGGGCCTCCTACCGTCTCGGTTCCTGAATGGAACAGGCTGGTTTGTCGTCTTTATCTCATACGTGATTTGCAATGTTGCATTATCGCTGTGGACGCTCAACGACGCCCGAAATCCGTCGTCTGGATATCAAAAGCTTCAAGGCGCACGAAATGCGTCTAGTGCGGTTAGGAAAGGCTTCAATTCAATCTCTAATTCAACGTCTAGAAGCTGCTGTCTCTCATCGCCTCCTCTGCCGCAGCGTTCTACCTGTGCTTTCAGTTCTATTTCGTGGAGGATTCAGTTAATTCGTTCATTACGACTACGGAAATGAGCGAAACGTTTCGAAACGCGTTTGTCTGGTATCACAGAAGACTAATGACCATGACGGTGGGTGATACAAGCGCTGGTTTTCTTAAATCACGTTATGACTTTACAGATACTGCTGGGCTGTTCTGTGGCGCTCAGTCTGACCTCGTTCGTCATTCAGATCAGGGAGAGAGGAGTTGAATGCATTATGATTTAGACGACTACATTCATAAAGCCTCAAGTCAAGTCAAATGATTCAACTTCACTTCACACCAAGGCCCACTCAATGACCCAAAAAATCTAATGCAAAAAATCAATAAAACGAACGCGTGCCGCATCGCTTTATCACACTCATGAGCTCATAAACACACAACAAAACGACGCACTCGGTCACTGCACAAACCAAAGATGAGCGGCGATCCCAATCGATTCAGAGTCAAACAAGAGATCAAAGAGGAGCAGCCGGGAACCTCGGCTTCAAGCGATGAATCCTTAGTCCCCAACTTTATCAACGACCTCGCTGGCACTCAGCCCGTCCTGCCGGACAACGTAGTGCAGTATCTCGTCGAGAGAGCCGGCCTGGAAGCGGACGATGAGCGGATTGTGCGTTTATTGGCTATTTCCGGTCAGAAACTCATTGCCGATCTTGTTTCTGAGGCTGCAGCTCAGGTAAGAAATGCATTTCTATGGATTGATTGATTAATTTTCATGCTTTAGGCTCAGCCGACAGTTGATGCCAATGGTCAGCCGAAGCTTACTCTGACTTTTGACCTGTTGCAGTCAATTTTGAAGAAGCAAGAGGAGCAGGGACGTCGTTAGTGGGCGGAAGTGTCGATTTACGTGATTATATGTTCAAATAAAATGTGTTTGGTAGTCAGAGTGAGCAGAGCCCATTCATAGTAAACTAGACAGTTGGTCCTACATCCATGAAACAGTGAGCCAGGTATACGGGGCAATCTAGCCATAAAACACAAAAAAATTGTACTTGCTGACCAGCTCTAGGCTTGCAGTGCGCGCAGGTTGATTGAACTCGATCAATTCAGAATGACAAAGAAAGCTCAGGCTCTCAAATCACTTGAAACGGCTTGATTTGGTAACAAACGGCATCGAAGTCGCGGTGATCGAACATAGATGGGAAAACAAAATTTAAGAAAAATCAGATGTTGTTTTTGGAATGATGTCACCGTCCTTTCAAGGGTGCTCTGGTCCGCTGGGGTCAGGGATCACTGCAAGAGAATTGTCTATACATTGCTTGACGGATTTAATAGCTTTTTGGCTCGAAAATTCTCATAAACCTTCCCTCCTAACACCGCCAAACCCTTTTCTGCTTCCAGTTTTTGAACCTTTTCCGCTCCGCCGCTCACAATTACACCAACGTGTCTACGCGCGCTCGCTGATGTTGCGTTTACGTTTTGCCGAAAACCGCAAATTTGCGTTTGCGCGGCGTGACCTTTGCGCTGCGCTGCTTTTCGGATTTCGCTCCCTGATTTATTTTGTTCTTTGTATCAGTATAATTCTGTTGTTTTCTTTCTTTCACTCCGACCTTCGCCCCGCTTACAACAACATCTCGCGCGCGCGGTTCAAGGTGCTCCAATCACCGGGGTCATTCATCATCCGGCGCGATTTATATGCTGAACAGGTTAATTTCGCGAGTTGGCCGCTGTTACACTCGCGTGGAGATGACGAGGGAAACGAGTTTTCGCCCCGGCGCAGCTAACACACGCCCGCGAAAGGCCGATAAACATTCAGTTGTCACTTTCGCGGGTAATCTAACCTTAAGGTCATATAGCGCGCTGCCACCCCTGTTTTTGTCGTGCTGGCGGGTTTTGTTGAGCAAAAAATTGCGGTTTTAGGGTTACTGTAATTCGTCGTTGTTAAGAGCAATGGTTTTTGGGCAATATAAAACTATTAAGCAGATGCCTGCAAGGCCAGAATCTGAATTTGGACAAAAAATTACGTTGAAAGGGTGCTTTTGACCTATCTGACCAATCTAAATATTCAGGTTTTCACGGTATTTTAAGAATTTGAAGAAAACGAGGGCTCACTGTATACTTTTACTAATCAAAAAATCAAATTTAAAAGTTTGAGGTAAACATTGCATTTGTGGTTAAACTATAGGTATTGCTCAGTTTACTGGAAAAGGCCTAAAATACACGGCTCTATCGTTTCGAAGAGATAAAGCTCCATCCTAATCGAATCATTCTTCAGACATGAAACTATTCCTTCTCATTTTCCTTCTTCCGACTACCGTAACCGGCCTCTTCTGGAACAGTTGGCCGTTCTGCTGTGGCGGAGGCTACGGCTACGGCTATCCTCCGCTTATCCCGCGCCAATCGCCTACCAATCGATGGCCTATCCTTCCTACTCACCGCCGATCATCTCCGGCGGCTCTCTTCCGGCCCAGTCTCAAGTCATCTGGTACGAAAAGCCAATTCCAGTGAGCGGAGTCGACCGCACCCAGCTCAGCCCGATCAGTATGTCTAAAATCAGTCATTTTTAGACCTAAATCTTGGATTTTAGACATCCCAGGACCTCCGCCAGGCTACAGACGCACAATCTCTCAGACCACCTACCGTAGCTACCCAGTTGGACGTCCCACGCACATCTCTCACCCGATCGAAGTATTCTCTGATTCTGATTTCTTTCGTAGATAATTTCTCTCACATAATTGGATACTGTAATCGTGTTCACCATAAACCGGCCACTTTTAGAGCGACCCAGTCAACGGCTATGAGCCAGCGTATAGCGCGTGGAACGAGCAGCCAATTCAAGCGGTTTTTAAGAACGGCCCAAGCAGATTCTCGCATCCTCAACCCGCAGCTTCCGATTCTGGTGTGCCACGCTTCTGAACTAACCGCTCAACCTACCGTAATCCACTTTCAGACAGTCAAATGCACCAACAAGAGATGCAAACGCAGCCGGAAGACCGAATGCATCAATCGCAGCCGGAGAACCCTCCAGAGAATCCACCTGAAGCGCCGTTGGAGAAGAAGACCGTCGAAGCGCCAACGGGTAACTACTTCTGAGTGATGTGTGGCTTTAGTTTGGTTTGCTGTGGCTTGTAATAAACAATTCTAGAGAATTTGACTGAATTGTCGAGCTACAAGACGTCGACTGTATTCATGTTTGATTGATGCATGCGAAAATTCCAAATTTTGAGGATTTTCGTCGATTCTCAACTTGCCACCTCTAACTAAAACGTTCTTTATTCAAAAACGACCAAGAAATCATTGATTTTTTAATTTGGCTCCATGACTCCATCGCGGGATTCTCAACTTTCCACGAAATTGTGAGGAATTCCGTCAATTCTCAACTTGCCACCTACAGCTCTAGAATTTTTTAGTCAAACAGACAAAAGAATCATTGATTTTTTCTTGTGTTTTTTGCTTAACACTCCTACAGAATCTTTAAATTAACTAGAAATGTGATCAATGACTCCATCGACGGATTCTCAACTTGCCACCTCTAACCTTTATTTTCCAACCAAAAATCATCGCGTTTGTTTGTTGTGTGCCTCTCCCTTTGCTTGCACTGTTTTCGGATTGACGAATCTACAGATTTACCCTAAAAATGTAACTACATGACGTGGATTAGTCTGAAATGTGATCTGCGGTGTGGTTACACCCAAAGCTTCATATTTTCCGTCAAATTTTAGACGAAGAAGTCGATCAATTCCTGAAAGCCACAAAGGAGATGGACAAACTGCAACAATCCGCAACGAAAGGCGCAGGTTCAGAAACTCCGCCGACAGTTGTGAGCTCCCCATTCGACGAAATCAAGGAGCGCAAAGTGGAAGCGGAGAAATCACCTTCACCCGCCGAGACTTGGCCTCAAACCCCGGCGGAATTCAAAGCTTCAGGGCCCAAAATCCTAGAAACGTTCCCTGAAGCTTTTGAAACAACTCCACGACCTCAAAATCAGTTTCCTGCGGCAAACGGCGTTCCGAGAACAATGGAAGAGGTCGAAGAGAGGGTTTCACAGCCGGAAGAAGAGAAGATGAGAAAGGAGGCGACAGCGACGGTCAACGAGTTCAACAAGGAGAAAGCGATTGCGTCCGGAGGTCACAGTGGCGTTGTGCCGACGTTTCTCGTAGCCGAGGCGCATGTTTCGGATTCGGGGAAGAAAACAGGGAAGAAAGAGCCTTTCACAAGGGTTAACGGTAAAGCGCCGAAATTTTACATTCACGATAAACAATGAAAACATGCTTGCTACATATGCGTGCGAATCGATTCTATGGTGTTGCATGATAGAATGGGGTTTTTCACGTGCTTCGGAGGCAGTGAGAGTTCTTCGCGACCTTGAACTACTAGGAACGACTCGATAGCTTTAACGTAAAACAGATGAACAATGAAAATGTTCCGTTGATAACGCAATGCATTTTGACATAAATAACGCAATTCTGAGCAAATTTTTGGCGTTTTAGACAATCTTAAAGCTCAAAGCTTAGGCTGCGACCTCCAGCTGTGCAAGATTGCCCCGATTTTGGACTAAACAGCTGAAAAATAGACGCATGCGCAAGGCTTATTGTGGTGATTAGGTCAGCAGATCACAGATTTTTCCTTTTCTGGGGCTGCTTTGCGCCAAAGCTGTTTATTGTGAGTCGTTTTCGAGTAGTTCGATGTTGCAAAGAACTCTTACGGCCTTAGAACCCTTCAAAAACAAAATCAATATGCAAAATTTCATTTTTATAGAAGAACAATCGTCATTCGTTGTACCTTTAAAGTTGTTTCTACTCAACTGCATTTGTACTTTGTGTTGTTCGTACTCACTCACGGAGCACCTCGTACCGGCGGAGTTTTCACCAAATCCACGAGTAGCTCGTCACTTTCATTTTTTCAAACTAAATACATGTGAGAACTGGTTTAAAATGTGAAATCAACTAACACATTTTTCGGAATAAATTTAGCGTCCGCATTAGACGTAGTTTCGCAATCAAAACAATGGACGCTGTGTCGTACGCTTTCTGCAGCTCCGTGGTCGCCATTCTTCATCGTTCTCGTCAGTTTGGATACCGATTTCGAGGCAACATCTGGCGAAAAGCATTCGACGACGACGTGAAGAGTCGGGTGAACATCTCGTTGCACATCAGACACGAAGATGGACTTTGGTTCTACGCGCTTTTAAATCGGAAGAAACGAGGTACGTTCAAAGAGATTAAAGAACTGGACAGGCGAGATTTGCGTTTAAGGACGGTCTATGTGCGCGATATTGCTTGCTTGGTGAATACCTTTGAATCTTCGTTGGAGGAGATCAAGGCGATTGCCAAGTACATGGCTCCATGTGCGAACCTCGCAAAGTTGCTCGTTTATCCTATCGAAATGTTCCCTCAGGATGAAACGGTCGAAATACTTTCAATGTTCAAAAATCCTGCTTTCCGTGAAATTCTTCTCTACCCAAACGAGGCCCCAATTTTGGACTGTCTGCTGCCTCAGCTGCAATCTGCCTTGTAGAGGATCTGAAAATGTGTGGGGATAGCTGTTCGGCTGAACTGAAGACTGCAGTCAGAGAGTTAGCACTTCAGAGAAACTGCGAAAGCATTAAATTTCTCGTTAATGAAGCGAAATTCAACGTGGAATTCTTCGTGCAGCTCTTTGAAAAAACGATCACTCACTCAGAACAATACGTGTTCCACTTTGACTTCAACCTAGATGCATTGGAATATTTCAAGAGAGATTTGCGAGTTCTCCACTCGAATCCAACACGAGCTTTGCAATGGCAACGGGCGGATCGCGTTAAAATTGAAGTGACAGAAGGTTGTGACACAAGGCTGTCCGTTGAGCTTCAACTGATCAATTAATTTTTATTGCTTCCTAAGCTAACCTGGCTAATCCCTTGAACATCGAAATAAATAATCACTTTGTCCATTTAAATTCGAAAAGCATTTGATTCCAACTTTGCTATGCATTTGATCAGCCACATTTTAATTTGTTTTTTAAAATGAAATCTTGCGTTGGTGCGTTGAAAGGTGCGTTTAGACGATTTAAAGGGACACGGTCATGAACAACGAGTGTTCTCAAAATGCTCTGATATTCGGTGTACTGGGGGGTTTTCGAGGTCGCTGGAATTTTTGGTGGAGTCCGAATTTTAGTCGGTGACCAAAATTTTCGAGCACTGAACATTAGTCGGGAACCAAAAATGCTTGGTCTCAGAGCGATTGGATTGCGCCCACGCGGTCTGTCGTCAGTTCTCGACTGTGCTTGTTTTGTCTTGACCAGCGATTTCAGGCCTTTTTACTTGATTTCGATGCCATGAGAGTTCTTCGCGACCTCGAATTAGCCTAGAATGGCCATAGAAACAAAGAAATGTGGCCGTCTGGCCCAGAATCGATGAAAATTCGTGATTCATCGCCCACTTCGACTTAGAAGTTTGGCGCGCGTTGGCAAAACGCGATTTTTTTGCTTTTCTCCGCCAAACGCCTACAATTCTTTGTTTCCATGACCGTTCTAGACTAATTCGAGGTCGCGAAGAACGCCCATGCCATCAGAATCAAGTAAAAAGGCCAGTAAACGCTGGTCAAGACAAAACAAGCACAGTCCAGAACTGACGACAGACCGCGTGGGCGCAATCCAATCGCTCTGAGACCAAGCATTTTTGGTTCCCGACTAATGTTCAGTGCACGAAAATTTTGGTCACCGACTAAAATTCTGACTCCGCCAAAAATTCCAGCGACCTCGAAAACCCCCCAGTACACCGAATATCAGAGCATTTTGAGAACACTCGTTGTTCATGACCGTGTCCCTTTAAATCTGTAACGGCATTTGTGAATCGCGCTCAAATAACAAAACGCAAAACAGAAAGCAAAAAATTAAAAAAAACGAAACTTTAATCAAAGCGTAGCAAAGCAACATTGTGGATGTTATATGCATAGAAAGTATTTTTGAAGTCCGCATTATGATTCTTCAGGAAGCACTTGTATTTCGTCCACAAATCGTAAATTCCAATTTCTCTGATCATTTGGTCAACGGGTGTCGTTTGATAATAGTCAATGCCTCCTCCTGACTTCTGAAAGCCTTTGTAGACCTCCGCACAGTCGTGTCCACCCTGCTTGTTCGTGAGGAAGCCCTTAGGGTAAAGGCTCATCAGTGTTGATTCTCGAGCATACGCCTCTCCTGCGTACGAGTAGCGGTCCGATGAGTCCACAATGTAGACTCCGGCCTTTTTATCATCATAATCACTCAGGTTCTTGAGATATTCCTGTTTGTAAGACAGCGGGTAACCTGACTCAATAGCCTTCACGGTCTCCTTAAATTCTACATGTCTTACAACGAAAAAAATCACAAATCTTACCTTTAAGTGATCGAAAGGACGCCCCCCGGAAGCCTTCCCAATGTAGATTACGGCCGCTGCGAATTCGAAGAAGCTCCAAAGAGTTTCATTAGTTCTCCCACTTCTTCTAGTGAAACGAGTTGAATCGAGCAACAAATACGTGTAACACGTTTTTGGTGTCGCGCGCAGTTCACCGGGAGCGTTTGTGCGATTAAACAGAAGTTCCGCCGCCTTTCCCAGATTTGAATTAAAAAATTCGGCGCGCGCGAATGCTGCGTTGTCGCGCCACTCGCTCCTTTCATTGACATAGTCCATGAGTCCAGCATCCTCTTGAAAATCTTGGATGTCCTGTTTGAAAGCACTAAAGCTTTCAACGAGTTTTTTCGCAGGAATCTGCAATGGCGGCGTTACTATTCATGGCAAGTCGAAGCTCCTACCATTATATCCCTCTGGTCATTTGCGAAAGTGTGCAACGTAATGAAGTGCTGCCAGAAAGATAGGAGATCTTTCGAGACGTGGTTGTAGAGGACGCGCGACGGACAATCCTTAACCGGGCATACAAAGGTTGTCCGAATTGCTTTGATAGTCCGTGGCCGGCCACTTTCATACAAAGGTTGTCCGAATTGCTTTGATAGTCCGTGGCCGGCCCAACTTTCAAAGATGAGTTGCGTTGCTCGGAGTACCGCGACTAATACCAACATCCAGTAAACACCGATAAACACGTAATTGTGGAACGTGTGCAGTTCATACTCACAAGCATAATAGTAGACAAATGAAGGCTAAAAACAATTATAAACGTTAAAATCCTTTGTTGAACAGCTTACGGCCCGAATTCCAAGCAGTAGTTCTTCTTGAAACATGTCAGGGACTGATGCGGCGTCGAATTGCTCCTTGAAGCTGTATTCCGCTCCCCAACTTATTGTGAGCCGCCCGTCAGCGTACACGAAATACGACATGAAGTAGATCTACAATTTTCTCCAACTAAGAACAACAAATAAAAATATAACCTACTTCCACTACACATGTGAAGAAGTGTACAGCTTGGATCACCTTGATCTTCCATTGATTGCCGAGCGGTCGTCCATGATGCGTTGCCGATATGCGCAGGAGAAATGGCCAGAGGAGAAGTGGCGTGGCTGCAATCACAGCTTGACCCAAAAACACTAGCGGTATAAACTAAATTGCGCACGAATTAAAAAGTTTTGAATGAAAGGTTTTGCTCGTTTACCAGAATCAGCCCATCGGACCCGTCCTCTCCATAAAAGTCGGCCGGACGTGACGGGAAGGCAACTCTGATACAATCATAGTCCGATGATACAAAGTACTGAAATACGATCAATTGAATGCGGGTTATTGTCGGTTGACCAAATTTTGGATAGAAAATTTTAAAATTTTTGTTTTTAATTGAGATTCTAGAAGTGCTCTAAGTTCAAAAATAGGCTCTTAAGCTGCTTTTGTAACTTCTGTTACATCTCCTATTCACCAGAAACCGATTTTTAAAAACCATGTCAGATTGTGAATTTCACAAGATCTCATGGAGTCGGTTCGCGGCATTTTTGTATCAAGTTTGGCGCTTTCCAGTGCATTTAACAGGTTGATCATTAGAAAACAATATAATTTAGCAAAAAATTCTTTGCGCCGTCATGACAACTCAAGCCGAGCTGGTTTGAAGCTAAGCACTAGCCAGCCACGAGCCGGCTGTCTTGAATTTGCGGTTTAAATTTTGATTTTCTTCTTGCAATTTGCGGATTTTGAGCGCTAACTTATACATGTATGCGCGTGTAACGGACGAAATTTTTATATTTTCTGAATGTATTTAAATTTTTTTAATTAAATTTAAATTTTAAAATATTTTGTTTTAAACAAAGTTCAGATAATATAACATGTTTCAAAAATCGCGCCGACTCAATAATAGCTAAGCGAGCCGAGATTAAGCCGAATTTAAGCAACAATCGGAGCGAGCAGAGCCACGAGTTAACCGGTTTGATTTCAGGTGCGTCGGCTCCATTTAACCGAAGTTCGGACTTGTTTTTGCTTTTTAAAGTGGGATTAACATCGGAATTCCACTTCAACAGATTAAAAGCAGCTTGTTTACTTTGTAGATCAAACCAGTAAATTACAGCTTTGCGGTCTACTTTCAATTAGTTGAATTAATGGATTAAAAATATTTTTGGCTATTTAAATTTAATTGACGCTACCAGCAATTGGTGCGATCAACAAAAAATTGATTATTCTGACGACGATATCTCATAGGATATCTGCAATAAAAGCATAAACTCACTGATGCCGTTGAAAGTAAGTGGATCGCGACGAAAAGGACCGGTAGAGCAATACAACCCAAGATCGGATTTTTGAAATACGTCATCGCAGTTTGCTCAAACAATGCCGAGTCAAATTAACGGATCTAAAAATGAAAAAATTTTTTTTTTGGATATTTGCAGTACGCAATTAGAAAAACAAACGATTTGCAGCGAGCAATACGAACAACTGAACGCAACATTCATCATTTAAAGAATTTTTAAAGATATTTAGAGATAAGAGGAAAACGCAATTTTTGCAAAGAAGCGTTGAACAGTGAAGAAGAAGCAACGATGGGCGGCGGAGGCGATCGACGCGATAAGCGCGTGCGCAACACAAAACAAAACGCATTCGACAACAAAAGTTTAAGAAAATGTATGAGAAAAGAATGACCGATCAACGTTAGGCATCAATCGCCGTAATAACCGCGCTGAACAGCGACTCTTTAAAGCGGTTCATGAAAGCGAACGGCTGGTCAACCGTTCAGCTAAGTTTTTTAAACTAAGGAAACAAAAACTGTGATGAATGGCCGCGGTGCGCTTGCAGAACGAAGACCATAAAACCGTCGCCGTCAAGCTGTGAATCTCGTGAGACTGTCGCCGATTTTAGATGCAAAATAGCAATTGCTCAATCATCAAAACAATGTTCGCAACAGATTAGCGCAAAGCGCAAATCATTTTGTTAAGCGTTTGTTTAAGGCAATTAATTTATGCTTCTAATTTGAAATAAACGCCGCGCTGTTTTGCCTCATAGACACATGTTCCGTGGTTGAAACTTAACGCAGTAGTCTCCTAGTTTTGACATCAGGTGATCGAATCCTCGTGGAAGCAAACTTTTTTAAAAGCATTTTAGCCAAAATGCTCCGCAAACTTAAAATAAATTCCAAAATTACTGCATGTTGCCATGTTGGAAGGAGATTTAAAAAAACTTTATAGACGCATCCGTAAATTTAAAACAGTTCGAGTTCAAGTCATCACAATAGCGCAACTGCTAGCTAAACCGTAATCAACGGACATTTTGGTTTCTGGAGCCTTCATTTACAAGTCGTTAGGGCAGAGAACAAATGCAACGCAAACAAATTTAAGAGCGAATTTGCGATGCGACGGTGCAGTCTCGCCATGCTTTGCGCACATAAACATCACAATTACAGATCTTTGGGGACCGAATCAATTCAAAAATGAAGCGCAGCGAACAAATTTCCGATGTCGTCGCCAGGTGCGGGAAGTTCTTCATCAAGCCTCAGGGCGCGGACACCGGGAGCACCTACGAGTCCAGACAATTTCAGTCTCAGATTGACGAACTACGAGCTCAACTTAGGGAAACTGTTGCACTTCTATGTTCTGACCAGGACTACACCGACCATTTACAGCTGAACGTTGACAACGATTTTGCCTTTCTCCCCAAAGAGATTGTCCATGATGTGATAGAATCGGCGTCACAGAAGGATGGACACGACTGGGACATCAAAACACTCGCATTGATCCAGGGTTCATGGGCGGAATTTGGGAAAATTGCGACTACAGATGACAAGTTCCGCGACATGGAAATTGAAAACTTTAACAAATTAAAGCACTTGGAAGCTAATGCGCCAAAATTTTATTCCAAAATTGTGTTTCGCTGCATTCCAGACAATTTGTTTCCAATTTTCGAGCTAATGGGAACTCGCTTTTCAAGCATCACTTGGTTAGAATGGACGACTTACCTTGTTCAGTCGTCTGCACCAACTCCTTCCGTTGTTGTGAACTTTATTAAGCGCCAATTGAAGTCAAAATATCTCCGAAAGCTGACATTTATTACAGAAAATAAAACAAACGAACTGAACGAGGATTTAGTGAATTTCGTGAGAAGGCCCCAGTTTGAAAAACTTAAACTCAACAGTTTACTCGCCGTTGAGGCTTTTGAGGAAGCGCACAAGGCCTGGGCAACGACCACTCTATTCCAAGTCCGTCGCAAAGTGATCAACGTAGAAATTAGTTGCGAGACGGACGACAAAATCAAGAAACAGTTTGGCTCAAATCTTGAAATCTTTGATGATTGGAGTGAAATTTGCTTGCAGCATCCTGTTCATAACTCGTCACACATGAAGATGATTTTGAGTAAGTGGTGCAGCGAAAGGTTTCGCGCGCAACTCACGATTGACGGCTTTGCTGAGGACAGCGATCGCAAAACGGAGAGCTAATCGATGAGGCAATCTCAATCTATTTAAAATGTTTTTGGTTTGGTTTAGATCCAAATTTGGTTAATTATTGTGTGAATAAACAATATTTGCGTTTCTTGCTTCTTTTCGGGCCCAGTACTGGCAGTATTTTAGTTCTGAGAGATGCTTTGGGAATCACATGGTAAAGTGACGTGCAAATTGTCACCGCGCGCTCTACCCAAATTGTCACTCAATCCAGCTCTGTCACTCTATCCAATATTTGTTCTGCAAATTGTAAAATTAATTCTTCCAGATCTGTATTCGTCTTGATAAATCGTACAACAACTCTTGACTCGTATTCTCTCAAAAAACAACCGTAACATTCTTACTGCCGGGCCAAAAACTTGCTCATTTGGCTCATGTAGTCGTGAAGAGCGGCACCGTACAGCTCGTGTCCAGTTATGTACCGCGTGATTTTGCTGTCGGGAGCGTTTGCGGTGATACAGCCGAGGAGTCTGAAGGGAAGAACTCATTTATAAGAACTACAGTAGCATGAACTAACCCGCCCAACTTGGCCTCATTCTTTGTATTCCACAATTTGATGATCATTTTTCTCTCCGCTGGTTTTGCCTTGATCGACCGAACGTCTTCTTCTCTGGCACTGTACAACAAATTCAACGTCATCAGCGTGGACGCCAGATGCTCAAGTGGTAGGTGACTACCGCCAGTTCCAAGAGAAGTCTCCGCAGTGCTGCCGAACAGCACCTCTTTGACGTCCGAACTGCAGAGCAATGCGAGACGATTAGTCGTCGCATCAGTGGTGCCAGAGGTGAGCGCCTGGTTTATCATTATCATGCAGAGTCGATTCGTGTACGTGCTCCGATCTGCCGGCTTGCTGCGAACGGTTTCAGCATCAGTCGAAGTCAGTACGTTCATGAATGCCTCCGCGGGGATTGTAAGAGAATGAACGAATCTGTCTTTATTAGTCATAAGCGTCTGTTATATAGAGGGCACGGAGGAGAAAATAGCAACGGAGCGGGGATGAATCATGGAGAAAAGCCCGGAATATCACCATTTCGTGGTGACACTCCCGAGAAAACGGCCAGTAAGCGAGTTGAAGACAAAACGAGAGAAGCGGATGGTGGGCGGAAGGATTACAATAAAGGTTATCAAGGCGAGGCAGATTAGGAGCGTCCGGAGGGGGTTCCATGGCATCCCAGGTAGCATCGCTTGGAGACGTTCCAGGAGCCGATTTCGACCGGCGCTGGTTCTAGAGGCGACTCTACGGCAATACTGTCGTCGGCCACGATCGGCTCATGGTCCGGCAAGGTAAGATGTCCACGCAGTGTCATCGTCGTATCGCCTCCGGGACAGCTTACGGTACAAATCGTGTCGAAGTTCCTGTTCGAGGTGTGGATTCCGGCGCGGGTAGTAATTGGCGTAGTTCCGCAGTCGACCACCATGGAGATTGACAGCTCGTCGCATTCGATGTGGGCTTGGGACTGACCATGGGAAGTTGTGCAGCTGACGTTCGCTGCTGCTCCAGTCAGGCAGTCGGTGCAACCAACGACGTCAGAAGCCGTGGCGTGACAAACTGCTTTGTCGATCAGTGTCGTCGTCGTCAGATTCATCAAGGTGACTTGAACCTGTACGACTGTGCTTGTCGATATCTTCACCTTCAATGCGAGTCGCTCGTGTGCTTCCAGAAGGTGCCCTCCAAAGGTGAGAGGGAGAAGACGTTGGCGATCGGTGAAGAGTTGCTTGTGTGAAAACTTGCTCATTTGGCTCATGTAGTCGTGAAGAGCGGCACCGTACAGCTCGTGTCCAGTTATGTACCGCGTGATTTTGCTGTCGGGAGCGTTTGCGGTGATACAGCCGAGTAGTCTGAAAGGAACGAGTCATCTGCAAGAACCAGAGCAGTATGAACTAACCCGCCAACTTGGCCTCATTCTTTGTATTCCACAATTTGATGATCATTTTTCTCTCCGCTGGTTTTGCTTTAATCGATCAAAGGTTGATCAAAGCAAAACAAGGGGAGAGAAAAATGATCATCAAATTGTCATCAGTGTGGACGCCACATCCTCAAGGCTACTTTCCATTTTGTCGATTTTGCGTCAGCTTAATGGTAGAAATATTGTCGAATCTATCTTTTAAGTTTAATTTTGTGCCAATTCGACTGTCCACGGCCGAGATGCAGCGATTTTTTTTGTTCACTTGTGTGGTTGCTGTCTGTGGGGTTGATTTTAAGTGTGGTTGTCTTCCTTGTCTAGTTATTTGCTCGTTGTTGCAGGTGTGTGGGCTTTCAATGGCACCAACTAAACGAATCGGACAGCTTCGGGCAGCTTTGGAGAAAGGGAGGCTGGTGCTTCAACAGAAAGCCGCTAGTTACAATCCTTGTTTGATTAAAAATCGTTGCATCTCGGCCGTGGACAGTCGAATTCGCACAAAATTAGACTTAAAAGATAGATTGAAGCCTTGCCGAGGTCGCTATGTGAATAAATTTTGCAAAAATTGGCGACAAAATGAGTGATTTCCCTCGATAGGTCCGAAAGTGGCATTTTACGTTGAAAACACCGACCGCTGTCAGCAACACCTGAGTGCGCGCGTTCGAACGTGCGAACTTTACAAAGTGACGTTCGATTCCGATTCGACAATATAAATGAAGTAGTTTATTTTTTATCCAACCGCAAACAACATAACACCGGCTGTCGTTTCCACATCAACTCTGAAGATTTACAAATGTCATTGAGAACATGCCGTCACGAGTGACAAGTTGTATTTTTGCACTGCCATGAGTGGGATGATCTCTTACAGTTAAACTGTCAGGAAACACTCGTGTCCCTATGTAATTCTTCATTTTATTTTTTGTTTCCACCGAGGTGACAGTGCTGATATGTTTGCGTCTGACCTCGAAAAACTATGTCGCTTTGTAGGCCTTGTGCGCCTCCACAAATACTTCAAAAGGAATTCGGCTTACAGAATGAAAGCGTAATTCTTCAAATTGAGGTCTTTTCACAAAGTCGGCAAAAAGCTCGTTAAACTCTTCCGTTCGGACATTTCCTTCTATTATCATCGTTCTCAGATATTGTGACTCCAACTGACGCTTGAGGAAATTGATCACTTCACGCGACGGCGAATTGTTCGCACACTTCCGGTCGTACCAGATCACAGTCGAAAATCGATTTTCCATCAACTCGAGAGTTTCGTAAGCTTCCGGAGGAATATCGCGAAATTTGATTAATTCGTATAGTTTTGGCGCTTTGGCTTTCAATTTGCCAAAGTCAGTTTGGTTATAGACTTCAGCAAAGCTCAGAGTTGGTTTGAGCAATGCCAGTTTTCCGAATTCAGCCCAAGAACCGTTGATTTTAGCGATCCTTTCAAGATCTCCACTGACTCCTTTCTCATTTTGCGCAGTTTTCAAGATGGCGTGAATGATCTCGTTCGGCAGATAAGAGAAATGGTCGATTCGCAAATGGTGACAGTCATTGCCCAGAAGCTTCACAAATTGCTTGAGCAGAGCAATCAAGTCGCTTTTGCCAATGTGCTGGGGACGCTTTCGCAGTAGCTCATTGCTCGCTGCAACGACTTCCGCGATTTGATTTAGTTTGTGGTCCATTTTGGGGTGAATAAGTTTAATATCACATTTATATGTGTTAAAAGCGATGCAGAACAGCTTCTCTAGCATTGCTTAGTTAGAAATGTGTGATTCGTTCGGTGGTTATATGGTGTGACTCGTGTCCGGACAAAATGTCCAAAAATTAACGTCCAAAGACAAAATGTCTAAGACAGAATGTCCAAAGACAAAAGGCTTAATGGACAAGATAAAAATGTCCAATGTCAAAATGTCCAAAAAATTATTAAAAGCATAATTTGCTATAAAAGACTTGACACAGCAGACCTGAAAAATAAGCTTACTTGAAAGCCAAGTTTACACAAAAGTTTGGATCAAACTTTTAACCTTTTGGATCAAATTCAAAAAACTTTATAAAATTAATTTTTTTAGGACAATTTTGGACATCTTCTCTTTAGACATCAAACGTCCTATACGACAACGATCAAAGAAACGAGTTTATTACGACCGCGCGGGTCGGGTGCTAAATCAACACTGTTTAGACAATTAACTAGCCGCAAAAACCCCCATACGGGGGTTTTAGCGTCCAGTGTGCTTTTGATTTTGCATTTGCTTTGTGCAGAGAGCGCAGTGATAGATGATTCCCGCACTTGCAACAACGCTCCTGACACGCGACAATAGCGCTCGCAAAATGCAAAATTGAGATTTGTGATTTGAGACTGTCTGATGTCTAGACTGTCTAGATATCTGGACTGTCTGATGTCAGCTCCTTTGTGACGGCGCCATTGCAAGCCCCGAAGCGACTTGAATCTTCGTTGGAGGAGATCAAGGCGATTGCCAAGTACATGGCTCCATGTGCGAACCTCGCAAAGTTGATCGTTTATCCTATCGAAATGTTCCCTTAGGATGAAACGGTCGAAATACTTTCAATGTTCAAAAATCCTGCTTTCCGTGAAATTCTTCTCTACCCAAACGAGGCCCCAATTTTGGACTGTCTGCTTCCTCAGCTGCAATCTGCAATTGTAAAGGATCTTAAAATGTGTGGGGATGCCTGTTCGGCTGAATTGCAGACAGCAGTCAGAGAGTTAGCCCTTCAGAGAAACTGCGAAAGCATTAAATTTCACGTTAATGAAGCGAAATTCGAGTTGGAATTCTTCGAGCGGCTCTTTGAAAAAGCGATCACTCACTCAGAACAATACGTGTTCCACTTTGACTTCAACCTAGATGCTTTGGAATTTTTCAAGAGAGATTTGCGAGTTCTCCATTCGAATCCTTCAGGAGCCCTGCAATGGCAACGGGCGGATCGCGTTAAAATTGAAGTGACAGATGGTTGTGACACAAGGCTGTCCGTTGAGCTTCAACTGATCAATTAATTTTTATTGCTTCCTAAGCTAACCTGGCTAATCCCTTGAACATCGAAATAAATAATCACTTTGTCCATTTAAATTCGAAAAGCATTTGATTCCAACTTTGCTATGCATTTGATCAGCCACATTTTAATTTGTTTTAACAGATTAGATTGTTTTTTTAAATGAAATCTTTGTTGAAATGTGCGTTTAGACGATTTAAATCTGTAACGGCATTTGTGAATCGCGCTCAAATAACAAAACAAAAAGCAAACAATTAAAAAAAACGAAACTTTAATCAAAGCGTAGCAAAGCAACATTGTGGATGTTATATGCATAGAACGTATTTTTGAAGTCCGCATTATGATTCTTCAGGAAGCACTTGTATTTTGTCCACAAATCGTAAATTCCAATTTCTCTGATCATTTGGTCAACGGGTGTGGTTTGATAATAGTCAATGCCTCCTCCTGACTTCTGAAAGCCTTTGTAGACCTCCGCACAGTCGTGTCCACCCTGCTTGTTCGTGAGGAAGCCCTTAGGGTAAAGGCTCATCAGTGCTGATTCTCGAGCATACGCCTCTCCTGCGTACGAGTAGCGGTCGGATGAGTCCACAATGTAGACTCCGGTTAAATTATAATCATAGTACGAGGAAGAGCGTATATCCCCAAATGAAAACCCATCCCAAAGGAGGGTTGACGCCACCCAAACTGTCGTATAGGCAACGACCTCCGACTCCGGAATCTGGAAAAAATCGGAAACATGCAGGTAGGCAGTGCGCAACTGCTCACCAATTGCCATGCGCAATCGCATCACTTCCAAGCTTGAGTTTTCAAACTGAATAGTCGCTTA
Organism: Steinernema feltiae; assembly: GCA_007213375.1. NCBI lineage: Eukaryota > Metazoa > Nematoda > Chromadorea > Rhabditida > Steinernematidae > Steinernema > Steinernema feltiae. The sequence goes on along the minus strand of MQUG01001526.1, from coordinate 19,510 downwards.
TCGACTGTTCCACGGCATGAGTGGCTGGTTGAATAACAAAGACGCCACAGGAAACGCCATCTGGTTGCAAAGAGCGCTCGCCATGCCCCACTACGCGAAGAGTAAATGTGACCGCGATAAACAGGTAACTGTGAAAGGTCAGCAGATCTTCGGTGCACACAGAGCTGTGATGAATGACGGCTAAACAAACATCTATAAACTTTATAATTGAGTTTTGAAAAGCTTACAGCCCGAATTCCAAAAAGCAGCCCGACGGTTGCGGTCGACAAATGGTAAACATCGGTGTGTCCCCTGCGCATGCGTCGCACATCAGGAAGCGCCCACAGGCTAGCTGAAAGATCTCCCGCTGAAAGTGTAAATTTGTACTTGAAACTTTGGAAAACAATCAAACTAACCGATCTATCCATGCAAATGATGCACTCATAGTTCTCCCAGAACTTTTCGACATCTCGCTTGAGGTCGAGCATTTTCGAGGTCATCCTTACTCCTGTAATAGAATTTACGCAACGGAAACAAACCACAATAAAAACTCTTTGTTCAGCTCCTCCGACCTATTCAAGTCCATCTTCAACTTATCAACATCGCTTTTCCTATATGCCAATGCGTTGTTTAAATCGCGGATGTCTATGAAGCATCTTGGTAACGTTAACACGCATGTAAAGTTATACCAATCTTCCGCTTGTTTCTGAAAGACAGGTCCAAGAATCGCTCTCCTCTTTGTGCCTTGCGGCAGTTTGTGCGAGCGCTCTTTCCAAATCGGCGATGCGCCCTTCCACATCGTTGTGTTGGTGTCGGTGTTGGTGTTCGTGGTGTCATTTTTTGAATTGTATCTGCAAGTGAAAACAATAGCAAACATTCTCCATCTCACTACAGTGAAAAGCGACAATTGGATAATTTGACAAAGACGATCAACTTGGACAATCTCGGTTTGCTCGGTTAGTTTTGGTCACCTCATTAAACGTACGCGAAAGGAAGCCTCCGGTGCACCAAGAGTTTCATTTCCAGACAGTCTCATTAAAATCTTAGGCACTCTGTTTCTACGTTAATTATATTCCTAGACAGTTTCTTTTCTAGACAGTATTCTCTCATTACGGTCATTTCGATTTTAAACTTGAAAAAGGTGACCAAAACTAACCAAACTGTTTGTGCCCTCAATTGGAGTTGTTGTTGTGACTTGCGCCAACTCACATCAACTCATATTTGGGCGGCCGGTGAATTAAAATGATGGTCTAAGATCGATTTCCGTTTTTGTCCACCGATTGTCTTGTTAGTTAATAAAAAACTTTTGTTTCAGAATTTTCAAAACTAATACTTTGCTTTGAGGCTTCAAATCGAAATTCTTGCAGCGGACAAATTATTTGCAAGATAAGTATAACTTTTCACAAAATTTCAAAGTTAAAAAAGTCTAACATTGTTCGGAAGCTTGGAAGTATGGAACATGTCAGGGACTGACGCGGCTTCAAATTGCTCCTTGAAGCTGTATTCGGCTCCCCAACTTATTTAATTTAATTTAATTTGTAATACGCACCGACAATTGTAAAGATCAGAGACATATTTCACAGAGAATGGTCATAAGAATTGGCGTAGGGTGGGAAATGAGTTTCCCAAGAAGTGTCCCAACAATAATAGGGCCATCAGATCAACATCAACAGACACTACAGAACAAAAACAACGGTCTCCAATAAATATGGATCGTAGATATCAATTAAGCTAACAATTGGGTTAAAAACTTGCTAAATATCTCTTTGTAGGCGTTTGTTTGCAGAGATACGGGAAAGTCGTGACCTTTGATCCACCATCCTTCAATTAAAAGTTCACTCGAAAAACAGTCAGTGTCCGTGATTTTGTGAGCAACAGTCACTTTTTTCATTTTTAATTCGTTGGTTCGATGGACCGGAATCGATTGGCCTCCAGATCAGTTGAGGAGAAGTGTAATAAGGTCGCGTGCTTGCAGCGTCCGTTGCGTGAGCGAGTCGCCCGTGAGTGTAAACGAAATATGACATGAAGTAGATCTAAAATTCCTTCAAATAAGAACAAAAAATAAAAATATAACCTACCTCCAGTACACATTTGAAAAAGTGTACAGCGTGGATCACCATGATCTTCCATTGATTGCCGAGCGGTCGTCCATGCTGCGTTGCTGATACGCGCAGGAGAATTGGCCAGAGGAGAAGTGGCGTGGCATCAATCACAGCTTGGCCCAAAAACACTAGCGGTATAAACTAAATTGCGCACGAATTAAAAAGTTTTGAATGAAAGGTTTTGCTCGTTTACCAGAATCAGCCCATCGGGCCCGTCGTCTCCGTAAAAGTCGGCCAGACGTGGAGGAATCTGAACTCTGATACAATCGTAGTCGGATAACACAAAGTACTGAAATTGGATCAATTGAATGCGTTTGTAGGTTAACCAAATCACCACAATTTTCCGTTGATTTCCGTCCAGAGTCGATTGAGTCGGCGACGAGGAGCTTCGGTCTCGCGGCGGCGATGGCGATCTTCTTGGCGGACGTCTTGAAGGTCTTGTCGATGGCTTCAGTTGATTGTCCAATTGTCGTCGTCGCTTCGGAGCGTCGAGTGGACGATTGATGTTCTCTTCCTCTCGAGCTCGCCTTTTATCTCGGCTTGCGTGGTTGAGAGCGGCTGATCTTGATGATGCATTTGTCGGCGCAATCTTCAATCGGGGTGATCTGACGTCGCTTCGTCGGATCGCGTTGAGAATTAGTAACGGCGGCCTACTACGGATCAGCAATTGAGAATGCTTGCCATTGAGGGTTTGTTTGCCGTTCAAACCTAGATTGATCGAATTTAATGCAAACAAATTAAATAGAGACTTACAGTTTAGCCAAATTATCGCTAATGTCGATCATCCACTCGAAAAGCCTCTGAACAATCGACGAATATGTTTGAATTCAGTGAAGAGAATTCATTCAAGCTTTCTTTAAATTGAGTCGTATATGATTTCCGGCTGATGTCACTAACAGCTGAAGAAACTTGACGCGTCTCTAGAATTCGAAATGGTTTAGAAGGTGTCAATGCCACGCTCAATGTTGAAAATTGTGAAGTTTTAAATACAAACGATTGTGCTCCTTTGACAGTTCGCAATCTGACACGTTGTTAAGTATTTGGCTGAAAATTCAATGAAAGTAGTAAGATTCATTTTCCATTTTCTGTGATAAATTATTGAAAGACCGAAAAAAACAGTATTCAAACTGCTGCTCTGGGTGTATTTTAAAATACCACTTTTAAAATTTTAAAATAAAATTAAGTTTTTTAGAAAAATGTTCACCGAAACTCATCAGAACTTGGAATGTGTTTTCAATGCTCCGCTCAATGTTGAAAATTGCAAAATTTTGAATATAAACCTGTGTGCTCCCTTCAACAGTTTGCAATCTGACACGTTGTTAAGTATTTGGCTGAAAATTCAATGAAAGTAGTAAGATTCATTTTCCATTTTCTGTGATAAATTATTGAAAGACCGAAAAAAAACGCAGTATTCAAACTGCTGCTCACACTGTGTGCATTTTTAACCACAGATAAGTGACTCAATTTTTAAGAAAATGTTCATTGTGCAAATGCCCAAAAATCATTAGAACCCAACATTTATGAAGATATATCGCTGAAAACCGTATTTTTCACTTACATATTGAAGAGGAAACCGCGCGCAGCCGTCGACTGGTTGGGGAGGGAGGCACGACCGCGATGATCGATTGCGAACGCGTAAAAATGGCGCGAACAGATAACAGATGGTGCAATGACTCAGCGCAGCAGACAATCGCGACAGACAACACCACCAATGCACTTTTGTTAACAACAACTCCCTCAACAATCTCCACTGTTGCGAAGATGAAATCAAACCCATCGGCGACCGAAATTTGGTTGCCGGCTACTTTCCATTTTTGTCAATTTTGCGTCAGTAAAAACATAAAAACAGAAGTAATTTTTTTTTATCTAACGGAAAAGCAGCAAAGCAACTAACAGAATAAACACCGGCCGTTGTTTCCACATCAACTCTGAAGATTTTTAAACGTCATTGAGAACATGCCGTCACGTGTGATAAGCTCCATCTTTGCACTGCCATGAGTGGGATGATCTCTTACAGTCAAACTGTCAGGAAACACTCGTGTCCCTATGTAATTCTTCATTTTATTTTTCGTTTCCACCGAGGTGACAGTGCTAATCGTTTTGCGTCTGACCTCAAAATACTCTGTCGCTTTGTAGGCCTTGTGCGCCTCCACAAATACTTCAAACGGAATTCGGCTTACAGAATGAAAGCGTAATTCTTCAAATTGAGGTCTCTTCACAGAGTCGGCAAAAAGCTCGTCAAATACAGCACGTTGTGCACGCTTGCCGAAGCCTCTCCGAATACTGAGCTACAGCGCGGTACCCTAACTAGCGGAAACTACTGATTGCGTAGACCAAGGGCCGGTCACACACACGACGCGCCAAGCAACAAGGTCACTGGTCAGTAAATGCGCTTTATTGCGAGCCCCACTCCCGCGTTGCCGTCTAGTCTCTGTTTTGTCGTCCACCGTTCTGTTCTCGATAATCCAATATACTGTTGCCGAAAGCCAAAAACCAAGACCATCGATCGATGCAGTGATTGCGATCCACTACTCAAGTGATGCGCGACGAATCGATTTACACGTCGCAAGCTAGCAAAAATGATGCAAATGCTCCAAAATGTTGCCTCCTAATGCAAGTCCCGTCAGAGCCCTCTAGCAACTCAGTTACTTGATGTTTTCAGATTTCCAATTTCATTTGCTGGTGTCGTTATCGCCATTTTACGTGTAGCTATGACAAGTCCATGGTGTGGTGGTTGCGTTAGCAGTTTGTTTACCCTTCAATCTCCAAACTCTAATTAATTTCATTTAGACCCAGAAGGCTATCTTGACAGAGCAGCCAATTACGACAAACTGTTCGGCTTGGAGTTTCACCAAAAGTTGCGGGCGCTGACTATAGAATGTGGCAATTCTACAAGCGGAGCAGGCAGTGAGCTGACCAAATTAATCCGACAACACCAGAACATTCAAAAATACATTCTTGACACTTGTGCGCAGACTTCCATTGTGAAAAGCGACGAGTTTCGTCTTAGTTTGGTAAGTTAACGTTGCTTTTTGACAATGACAACGACATGTCAACTTGGCGCCCACTGAATTTGGTTAAATGGCTATCTTGGAGACAGATCAAACACGCGTTTGATCTGTCTCCAAGATACGTTGCTCCACAGAGCCTGATAAGCCAAAAACTAGTCTAAACCACAGCCTAAGCCCTAGGCAGTTACGGTATAGTTATCCAAGAGCGAAGCTTAAGCGCGTTATGACCAGACATAAAGTTAACCAGGTAGCAGATTCTTTGCGCTTCCAATCTTCGTCAAATGTGAATGCTGAAAACTCGCACATGTAGTGCAAAGACTTGCGCATACAACCTCGTTAACGGCTATCTAAGAGCGAAGAACGATCAGACACAGCGGCATTTGCCAAATTCAGTGGTCGTCGCAAAGTTGTCCATCGCCATCGCCAAGTACTCCTACTGAGTGATAACGCTGTGGATTTAGGCGAAACGGAACGTCTCCGGTACTTTGTTATATGAGAAACCGTTTGCGACTGTCTGGTCCGCATTAGAAATCGTGGTGGAAGTCTATGGATACGCTCGCGCAATGGATATTTACAAGCTGGTTGCCAAAAGCTTCGACTCTGAGGAAGTGCGGAAGGAAATAAGTAAAAGACTAGCTGAAATAGAAGACAACTACAATGAAGAGATCAAAAAATTTGGACATTCATTGCCGGAAGAATACATTGCCGACATGGGTGAGTGAAATGCATATGCTAGATAGCTAACAAGCAGTTCTTTGCAGACAAAAAATGGCACACTTTTAAGCTGGAAACAACGCCACTGGTGTCAAGCCGATGCATTGCATTGATTGACAGTAATAAGTGTAACACCGTCGACGACAGTTGCATGCCAGAGGGCGTATGGTGGCACTTCTGTTCGATCCTTTGGAGACCAGTTTGGGATTATTTTCACGAATGATTCACTAATTCACTTTATTTGTGTTCTTTTGCCTTTGCCTCCTTTTGTGTTTAAACAAAATTGTTGCATTTGTTTGTGAAAACACATGGGATTGCAAAACAGCTTTGATAAAACTTCAAAATATCCTTTCAGCGTTTTCAGCGAACGCTCATGCCATCAGAATCACACAAAAAGGCGGAAAATAGCCAGAAATTGGCCTTATCAGCCACAGTAATAACACACAGTAATAGCCAGACAATCTCATTTCAAATGTGCGAGGTGGTTAACTATGATTTTACATTCGGTTCTAGAATGGAGTTCTAGATGGGAATTGTTTCCTTTGAAATTAGCCTTTTGGTAATTCGCCTAACATGAAAGTTTGTCATTGGTTAGTTGCCATCAAATTGCCGATCGCTTAAAGCGATGCCAATGACGTGATGATTGCACAACGCGCATTTAAGAACGTTCACGAACAGCAAAACCGCAGTTCAGCAATGGATGATCTACCATTTCTCTTCTGTGAATCGGTTGTTGCGGCTCTGAGGAAGCCATCATCTCTCCAACAACTACTGTGTACCGGAGTTTGGCAGGTCGCTATTGAGGAAGAACCTCGAATTGGTCTAGAACGGCGATGGAAACACAGGTTTGTAGCTGAATAGCCGAGAATCGATGAAAAATCGCGATGTGCGGTTGCACGCGGACGGCTAAGTCCAAGATTGGTCAGCGAATGACAATTTTTTGCCTTTTTTCGGCCAAATAGCCGCAAACCTGATGAACCCAGAGAAGAACCGAACGATGTGTGACAGAGAGATGATCCAACGACTGAAGGCACCAAAATGCCAGAGCGACAATGCAAAAAAAACACGAAATTTGCAAATTAAATGACACAAATCAAAGATCACAAAACTAAAAACAACAACAACAATATCGCATCCGAGGTGAGAAAAGAACAACAAAGCAAATCATTAAAAACCAATCTCACAGCTGATCATCGTAGCAGTTAGACAAGGATTAGGGAGGTCGGCGCAGGACCGAGCTAATGTGGATTTGTTAACACTTTAAAGGGACACGGACTTCGGTCAAAAACAATCCTAGATCTTCGTGTTCCCACTTAATCGATCTTCGCGATCTCGATGGTGAAGTCAGTCTTTTCATAGGACACTGCTCATTGAGGTGGCCTCTGACGAGCTTAGGAAGCTGATTTGTGGGCGATTTTCGGCAGATGAACGGTCATTGTTATTCCTCCCTTTTCTTCTTCATCGCGGCACACTTCACATTTTAAAGCAAAACGCAAATTTTGCCGTTCCCTATTGTTCTGGCGCCGAGACGGCGGTGAGAAGTGACGGGAGCTCAAAGTAATCATATTCGTAGTATTATTTGTGAGTTTTGAACAAAAAAAATACAATTTGTGAGAAAAACTATGCTTGTTATTCACGATTTTGAAGTTTGACGTGCACAACCACCATGGAAACGTTCCTAAATAGTGTAACGCGCGGATCTAATTGAAACTTGGATTAACTAACACTTGGATTGTAAGTTTTGAAAACAAGCCCGTAAATTCTGCATTGGCAGAGTGACATGTAACGCGCGGATCTAATTGAAACTTGGATTAAGTTGAAAACAACTCTAGTAACTCTACGACTTTAAGCATACTGTAACTGCCTAGGGATTAGGTTGTATTTATTCGCGCGAAAAGATGTTTTGAGTGTCTTGAATACTTCCTTAACACGAGAGTTTCCCACAAAGTGACGATTGTTTGCCTCGTCGAGGTCTGCGTCTATTTTGGGGTTGGTTACATTGTCAAGCCTCGAGAATAGAATTGATGCGTTGTTTAAAAAAGTTTAATAACGATGAAATCCAATAAAATGAGCAATAAGAAATAGTCAATACACTTCATCTTAGTCACTTTCAAAGATTAGAAGAGTTTCGACATCACAAACACAAACAAACGTTTAACATTTTACGTTTTTACAATTCATTTTCCAGCATTGAACTTTCGGAAGGACAGTGTTGTTGACTAGACGCATTTCGTTTCAGACACCAGCCGAAAATGCAAACAAAGCTGAGTGACGAAAAAAATACGCCGAGGACCAAAGAAAGAATAGTGATGAAAGCCATTTTCACGTCGGAATAGATGTTCGATGCAGCACAAATGACGGTCAGAAATGTTAGTAAAGACACCGTAATTATCTATAAAGAAGTTTAAAGAAACAGAACCTATTTTGAAATACCTTAAAGATAACGTCCGGTATAAGAAAGCCAAATTTATGAGTCGTGATTCCATATAGAGCCAGGCCGGAGGTGATTATGTGAGGAAGAGTGAAGCCAATGGTCCAGAACTCTTTATTGATAGCTATATAATAGCAAACGAGTATAGTTATCCGTAGCGCCAAAGAGATTGTGATAACTGAACCGATCTAGAAAATACATAGCAGTCGAAAATGATGTTTTTTTGTCAATTTTTACCTTAAAGCATCGGAATGCTGATCGATAACGCATCGGTTTCTCAAAATCGTCATGTATCGTCATGTTCTTTTTGATTTAGAGAAGTCGTTTCAGCAGCCATTTTTCTCTGTAATTTTAAGGGACACGGACATCGTAAAATTATGATTTTCGTCGAGCCAGAAAAGACATAGTGACTGCATGCGCGTTATGAGAGAAAAAAACCCTGAGAGAAAAAAACCCGAGAGAAAAAAACCCTGAGAGAAAAAAACCCGAGAGAGAAAAACCCGAGAGAGAAAAACCCTGCGAGAAAAAAAACCCAAGGAACATTGAAAAAAATTTGATTCCATAAAATCTACAGGCGAGACGCTCTGATAATAATTAGTGATGATAACACTCTATTTTCCACATTTTTTTATTTCATAAACTAAAAAACAACAACAACACATCTCTGTAAACGTAGGCTCCTCCAGCAACACATCTCTGTAAACGTAGGCTCCTCCAGCAACACATCTCTGTAAACGTAGACTCCTCCAGCAACACATCTCTGTAAACGTAGGCTCCTCCAGCAACACATCTCTGTAAACGTAGGCTCCTCCAGCAACTTCAAAAATCAAGCTGCTCTTCATCACCATTTTCGCGAACGACTATTGGGGTGTCAGGAATTTCGAACGTTTCTTCCTCCTCGTCACGAACTACAGAAACCGACAGCAATGTAATCGCCTTTCGCGAGCAGTTGTATGCTTGATGACTGCAGTACATTTTTAGCACCTTAAATGAATGTTGCTTTGTCAAAACCTGTAAAAAAACAAAAATTACCTCAATACTCACAGGAGACCCAGATAATGAGTCAATATAAGCTAGCAATTTCTGTTTGGCGATCAACATGCGTTCTTCGGCTCTGTTATTTTGGCGTAAACGTCTTTTGGGTTGCACTTGTTTCTTGAGTAGTTTCTCCCCGACAATTGCTTGTCCGTTTATTTCTTTACGGATTTCCTTCATAAACAACCCGAGTTGAGGGTGGACGGAGTTAAAAAGCGTTCGAAGCTGGTTATGCCATCCCTCGGCGTGGTTTGTCGTTCTCGGACCATCATTATCAAATTGTTCCCATGTTGAGCGGAAGCGACGCCAATATGTGCGTAAGTAATTCAGAAACTGTTGGACAAGCTGATTTTCAGCATCATTGCGTCCTTGTGGTGCATTTGTTTCAATGTACGGCCACAAGATTTCATCGAACAAATCGCGCGGCAACAGTGCGCTCCCAATAAACACGCGAAGCCATTTGTAGAAAGACTGGTCTGCAGCATCGGCGTAGTAGTCTGCCAAGCCAACCTTCTTAACTTTGTCCATTACGTTCTGTAAATCAACGGTTGTATAATGCGGCAGGCAGGCAGCATAATTCTCTTACTTTTGCAAAGTGAAAATAACACGTGGTTATGCGACACTCTCCAAAAACTGCTTTACAAGCATTCATCGCTGCTACCTCCATATCGAAATGAAAGTGCTTTGGCTCACCGATGTCCCCAAATTCTTCAATTAATGCTTCTCGGACTTTGCGAAACATCTTCTCGTACGTTGGCTGTGTTTTCGACGGAAGCAATGCCACTACTGACAGCACTGATTCCGACCTTTCGGGCAAGTCCTGTTAATAATGAATTTAGCTAATTTAGTATTATTAAAAAATACCTGGTAAATTGAGTGCAAAGAGTAAACCTGCCAAAATGTTTTGTCGACTGATTCGTCTGCGTTGCTGCTTATTTTGTACGTCGCATTGTATTTAAAGTTTCCGTCACAGGCGATATGCGTAACATCGCGTAGGCAGGCAAGCCCTACAGCGCTGGCCATGATAATCATTGGCTCTTCTTGAGGATCCTGCTCATGGAAGATAACCCACCGATTGCTGACTTCATCACTACCGACACCTGCTGGTTTCGGGGAAAGAGGCTTCTATATTACCAATTTTAATCTACTGTGAGACTACGCATATTATTTACCTGCAGATCTTCTGGAAACTCGGCGAAAACATCAGATATAACATCAAAACTCTTGCTGTTATGATACGAAAAGGCTCTTCGCGAATTCATTTTATTTGGCAGCGCTCGATTGACAGCTGAATGCAAATCGTCTGAACTGCGGAAGTGATTAAGTTCATCAGAAACAGATGAAGCCATGCTGTTGTGGACATGCTTCGGTTTCTTTGCATCGATTTCACAGCTTTGTGCAGCTTTTCTGAACTCACATATTACAAAAAATCATTCTAATTGTCATGTACCTGAACACTTGCCGAGCAATTGTAGTCGACGTAGACGTATTGATGATGCCATCCGAAACGCAAAAGTGCGGGTTCTTCGGACTATCGGGATCATCGCCCCACTTACCGTCTGCAATTGTTATGAACGGGACGGGTTTACTTACCGTTCCGTCCTTTTTGTACCGGACATTTGAACTTAAGCAGCTCTGGCATCGCACGGACATATTCTTATCGTCCTTCTTTAACTTCACACAGAATGTGAAAGTGTGACCTGGAAAAATTACACTCTGGTACAGCGCCACCTGTCCACCTTTCTGGCTTTTCCCAAAAACCACGTCCGAATCCATCTGGAACAAAGTTAGATAAGTTTCAGCATACTTTTATCAATAGCAAAATGTAACAATTCATTATCAGTGAATTTGTGCGTTCAGCAGTTTCGAAAACATGTGTATTTCTTCGTTGTGAGAGCCCATCCGGTTTAAATTGACGTTGTATCGTGAAGAATTGCGTTATTCGGTGTTTTCAAGTGTTCTTAAATTGTTTTTTTAATGTTCCTTGGGTTTTTCTCTCTCAGGGTTTTTATCTCTTGGGTTTTTTTCTCGCAGGGTTTTTCTCTCTCGGGTTTTTCTCTCTCGGGTTTTTTTCTCTCAGGGTTTTTTTCTCTCGGGTTTTTTTCTCTCAGGGTGTTATCATCACATAATCCTCTCGCTCGCTCGTCCATTACGGTCTTCCCACGAAAATTTCGAAAATCAGCGAGCGAGAGGCGAGGAAGGTGAACGTCGGAGAGTTCGGAACGGATAACGCTACACGGTTGCGTGATGCAAGCAGCCATGACCGGGGTGACCGTTGAGGTTCGTCGCAACCACAGAGCGCGCTATCGAAGTGACAAATCAAAGCTCGAAATCACAAAATCATAAAACAGTCGTCTTCCACTTCGTCGCTGTACCGTTACCGAAGCTTTCGCGCATTTTCTTTGTCAAAGATTGAATGAAAATCGTGTCAACTCCTGTCGTGGATACTCGCAATCTGGCCCAAACGATTCCTTATAACAACGGACGATCATTTCTGGTCCACAATTCGCTTCCCCGTCAGAGAGCGACGCACACACATCAAATGGACTGTTGCTCCGAAAAAAAGAACCAAATGCACTCGAGAATCACATCGAAACTCCCAATGCACGCACAGTCGCTCCATCGCCGCTTCTGAATTAAACAATCAACGAGGACGCTCGCAATCGCGCAGCTTTGAAGTCCATCGGCGCCTGAATGAATTCAAGGCTTCGAAGACGACGTTCATCGTGGCAATGATCGCATCGCAAAAAAATCTATTTTAATGATTGACCTTTTGCCGTTTCTTTTACGAATGGATTGAGCGATGGACTCCGTGCCGTATGCCTTCTGCGAAGCCGGTCTGCGCTGTTTTGACGGATTTTGGCGCTTTGGTGGAACTGACGTGGGACAAACCGAATTGCGGAAACTGGAAAGCGGCCGCTGTGGCAGCTGATGATGAACGCGTTACAGTATACATGAGAATTAGCTACAACGACGGTATATGGTCCTACGTAATTTACAAATCAGATCAAAACGAAGGAAGAGAGATCACTTTCCAAGATCTGAAAGCGATCAGCAGACGTCGTGTTCAAATATCAGACGTCGATATTGTCAGCCGTCAAAGTTCACACATCTCCACACGTGAAGAAATAAGAGAGGTTCTGAAGTACTCTTTCCCGTTTGTTAACTTGGCTCGGATGTTCATTGGAAGGGATCTGAAGATTCCAGATGACATCCTCGCCCAGTTGCTCTCGCCGTTCTACAATTCATTGTTTTACGACATTATAGCTTTAAGCTATTCGAAAGCAACTGAGGGTTTCTTAGAACTCAGCTGCATTCTGTAGGTTTAAAGTTAATTGAAACCGCTGACGAGGGATGGTCAGATGAACTCCGCGTGGCGATCCAACGCTTCGCTTTAACGAAACCGTTTGTAGACGTGGATGTTGAAGATGAAAACTCTTTTGTTTTTGGCTCCACGTTTCTCAAGAAGCTTTTCGGAAAGTCGTGCAGATGTGGTCCGTTCGTTTTCACGGCTCGCTTTGACGTGGATCTCGAAAAACTCAGGATGTTCAATAACGAAATGCAGATTCAATCGGGTGATAAATGGATTGTTTGGAGACGAAAAGACGGAGTGGAAGTCGAAATCTCATGGCTTCGCGAAGGTCGCTTTTACATCAATTTCCGTCGTGATAATTGAAATGCGCAAAGAAGAAGGAAGCTGGGCTTTGTTTGTTACAGGAAGCTTTGTTACTTGTTACAGAATAAACTTTTACTGTCCACTCCGGAATCACATCCGATTTCCGGTTGCACGCGCAGGTGTTCGCCGCCACGTCGCCGCTTCTGAATTTCAACGACGCAAACACCTGCAACGCAATTCACCTTAATAGCTTCCGCGCTCACATAAAACAGGACGATCCAACACGCCGACCATCAATCCATGTGGAAACTCCTGCTTCTCGTCTTCTCCTCGGCTTTGGCATTGGAAGCGGTGCCCAACGGCCTCCTCTCCGAGGACACGCCCGAGAATCGCGCAGCTTTGGAGTACGTCCATCGGCGCCTGGGTGAATTCAAGGCATTGAAGAACGAAGAATCCGGCTGGCAAACTGAAAACCAATCTCAGGTTAGCTCTCACGCATGAAACCAATTAAGTTAGAAACATTTTCAGCCAGAATCCAAGCAATCAAGAAACTCCACCTCCCACGAGATCACACACATCAACGCGAACGTTTCCGACTATCTCTATGAGGTAATTCCACCGATTATCAACAACTACGGTACCCCATTCAGGGTGACATCATGCTAACTCCCCAGGAAGCGGATAATCTCCTCTCCTCTCGCCCGAAACGTCAAGCTATCCGCGATCTGGGGATGCACTGGCCTAACAACTACATTCCCTACTGGTTTGATCCTTCAATCGGTAAGTATATTTTGATTTTCGACCAAAAAATGCACACATTTGAGATTCTCGCGTGCGCGGTATGATTCGACAAGCGATGGACTACTGGGAGAAGCAGACGTGTCTTCAATTTCGCGAGGACTACAGTAGGCACTTTATTCGCATCTTCAAGGGCGAAGGATGCTGGAGTATGGTAGGGTACGCGACGGCTGCCCCCAATTCACGATACCAAGATTTTTCCATTGGAGAGGAATGCGGTCATGTAAGTCAATCAACCAATGCTGGTCTGGTTGATTACAGATTACAGATCGCGATCATCGCGCACGAAGTCGGGCACGCGCTAGGCTTCTACCACGAACAGTCGCGCACCGATCGCAACCAATACGTCTCCATCCAAATGAACCTCGTGAAACAGGGTCAAGGGCACAACTTTGCTCTGCAGAACGCATTCTCTTACAACATGCCCTACGACTACGGTAGCCTCATGCACTATGCAGAGAGTGAGTGATTGCCGCCAGCCTTCTATACCGTAATCGCTCATTGACAGACGACTTCGCCTACGACGATAAATCAATTGTGATGACTGCGTTGGACGGTCGACATCAGCAGACGATGGGAGAACGCATCGCGCCTTCTTTCTACGACGTACAGATGATGAACACTCACTACCGATGCCACGGTGCGCTTGTGGGTTACTGTACAGGTCTGATCTTGATCAGCATTTAGATCTCTGCGCAAAGCACAACACAACATGCTACTACGGCGGATACCGTAATTCGAAGAACTGCAACGAATGCATTTGTCCTTGGGGTTTTGGCGGGAAAAACTGCGAAAGGCGGCACGAAGGAAACAACAACATGGCCGTTTGTGGCAGCAATCTCTTCGCTGCAGCTGAACTGAAGAATCTCTCCATCACGATGGGTCAATACCGGACGCAAAAAGCTCAGCACGACCACTGCCACTGGCACATTTGGGTAGATCGTTGAACGCTTCTCGCCTACAGTAATCGTCTACTGCTAGGCTCCGAAAGGACGACGAGTGGAGATCCATCTGACCGATCTGGGCTACGATTGTACCAGTAACGGATGCTTCTACTCAAATCTCGAATTTAAAATTGGAAAAAACTTTGCAAACAGCGGATTCAGGCAAGATGCTGTAATTCCAAGCCTGTCGTAACCTGCGAGTTTAGAATGTGCTGTCGCAACAGAGGTCACTATAAGACTCTAACTAGTGAGACCAACTTGGCGGTTGTTAGCGCGTACGCAAGAATGTACGACAGATACGTAATCTCCTATCGTTACGGTAAGCGTTCATAGTAGATTAGGGTAATAATGCCAAGTTACAGTCTAAAATGAGCAACGAATAAAGAAACTGGGGCTTCACTCATTTGTTCGAATAAAGCATCAACGCGATGACGATAATCAATGACAAAATAAATAACATGTAAAAAACAAATGAACTCTTGAAATGTAACGATGCGACAAGAATCAAAATATTGTCTAAAACCCGATAAATAAATATAGGTTTTCATCGAAAAATTTCCAGATCATTTCGACATTATCCGCTCGGGTTCGGAAAACGCATAAACAAAAAAACGACTAGGCAAACAATCATCGAGTCGGTAGAAAGATGCTGTACAACACGAAAACAATTAATCAAACATTTATTGCACGAGATCTCAATGCCCTGCAATGCGGCCATCGTCGCCTCCACCAGTGCCCATTCGATTCCGACGACGTTCATCGCGCTTTTCTTCGAAGTCTCGGCGACGCATTGCAGTGTTTCTTACCTGAAGTCAACTTTCAAACACGGATGAAAAAAATTAAATAGCGTACAGAAAGAGCCCGACGACGAAACTGAAGCAGAAACATTCCATCTTCGATTGTCCACTCGTCTTCCGGCTTCCCTAAAGTCACAAAGAAGCACCGAGGATTGCGACGAGCGTGTTCGATCCGCGGATCCAAGTGAGCGGAACACGTAATGTCCATGAAGCAGAAGGCACACGTTACTTCTTTGCGGGATATGGCCGGAAAGAAGAATCCATTTGCGGCTAGCTGCTCGGATTTGCAGGTGGCGGCCTTCTCCGGCTTATCGTACGTCCATCCACCAACGCGAAGCTCGAAGCTCTTGAGTCGGCCATCGGTGAAGAAGAAGGAGCGCATTTCTTCGACGTCCTCGTCGCCGAACAGGTCACCGAGCGAGCGAGTAGAAGCACCTGAAGAACGGAGTGGCGTTGGAGTGGAGCAGCGAAGAGACTCACCATACGTGTCCACGGCATGCTTCAGGTTTCCCTGCATATCGGGAATCTTGCGGGACGTCATAGCTGCAGAGAGGTTTCAACTGACTGAAATGACACCAGCTGACCGGCGAATTGGCGCTCCTTTTAAGAACGACTTCCGCATGTCTGCATGGGTAATGAGACGAGACATCAAGCGACGTGCCAGAGCAGATGGGGTGATGTGCATGGAACGAATGGAGTCAAAACCCAACCGAAGACCAAAAAACACCCAAAGAATCAGTGGAAATTTTCAAATTTGGCCGGAGCGAACATGCGAACAATCCAACTGGCCAAATTTCCAAGCAGAACCTCACAATCCGTTTTCACGTTTCAGGGCACAGACAGGTCTTTAGAGTTGCTGACGCTGCACTTCTTCGGCTGATCGCTCCGCTTCGCTAATCGTCGGCAGTCTGCTCAGACATCCTTGCACTGCCCAGTCGCCTCTTCGATTGCTCTCTCGCCTGCAGGTCCTGCATTTCATGCTCACGATGCGCCGTAAGACCACCGAACAACGCGATGATCTGCGTGAACGGTGAGCATCCCTGTGCTGTGGACATTTTCGTATCTTTTGTAATGGTTTCAGAATTTCACACCTAGAAACTCTTGTTTCCAGCATTCTGCAGCTCACTGAAGCCGGCGATTCAAGCACGACAGTCGCCGAAATTAAGGACGTCATCCTGAAAACCCAGGCACCCAAGAACGAAAAAGCTGAAACGTCCGAATCATCAAACGACTTCCAGAAGAAAAAGCGCCGTAATGGAAACAGGAAGAAGAAGATGCTGATTAGACAAGACGCCGGAGATTTATTCGAAGCCGTCCAACCAGATGTTGAACTGGATTCTGCGACACCTCAGCGTCCTCCGAGTCGCAAGGGATCAAAATCGAAAAAGGTAATTATTCCATTTCAACGCCTTGTATTTCAGCGTTCGTGTGCCTTCGGATCTCTTCCTGTTTTAGTTTATATACCTGAAAGTTTGCCTTTCAGGTGCTCTCAGAGAAAATCCTCATTCCCACCGAACCAGCCGACGTCAACTACATTGGCCGTATTTTGGGACCCAAAGGTTTGTCGGTCCGAGAGCTTGAGAACAAGACCAACAGTCGTATTGTCATACAGGGTCGAGGATCTGTTCGTGTAAGTCCTGTCTTTCAGTCACCTCTGTAAATAGATGCTTCAGGATCCCGTTGAAGAAGAAAGATTGCGCTCGCAACCCGGCTATGAGCATCTCTGTGAGCCTCTTCACATCCGCGTCACCGTCAACGACTACGGGAATCACGCGCTCGCCGAGCAGCGTTTGAACACTGCACGTGAAATTCTCGAACATCTGCTTATCGTCAAGAACGACCTATACAAACAGCGCCAGTTGGTCCAGCACGCGCTGATGAATGGAACCTATCGTCCTCACCACTCCATCATGAAGATGAATACAGCCAACGCTTAATCTAACCTATTTAATTATCCATCTATTGTTTAAAGTATTTACGCGTGAGTAACTATTATTTATACGTATGTAAATGTATTTCGTAAGTATGTAGATGACTTTTGATCTGTTCGCTGTTGATCGTTTAAAGTGTTTACGTTTTTGTCCTCATATATAATTGTGTTGACAGCTCCATCATGATTTTAATTTCAAGATTCTGAGGGTACTGTGTGAGTAAAACCTTTTTTGAATAGCAATAGGTCAATATTTAACACCTTTCATTTGGGGGTGTCAACACTTTCCACATGTTTTTCACCATTTAAGGTCAAGTTTATGCTAACCAATGGTTTACGCAGTTAACAATTCCCACAAACTCGTTTATTCATTCACTGACAGCTGTTTATGCATGGAAATCCAATTAATCTCAACGCAGACGTTGCAGTTCGCGCGCGTCATGGAGGTTTCTAGTAAATGGATTCACAATTTGGCGGTGAGTAACCTGAAAAAACGATTGTTTTTCATTCATTATTCATCATATGCGCAGCTCTCTCACCTCTCCCTTCGCGTTGACTTCGATTCCAGAAACCTCGCAAGTCCCGATTTGTTTGTCGATGCGGACGAGATGCTTGTCCAATGACCATCGGCCGTCTTCGGTCATGAAAATGGTAGTCGGATGTGCGACTACGATGACTGGAGCCCCTGGATTCGTCTTCGTGATGCATTCGTACGCGTTGATGAGACGAGTCGCGTATTCCGCGGGCTTCTCGCGCAGTGGAATGTTCCCCCACTCCAGCGTGGGCTTATACTTTGTATCGACGTTGTACTTTAGTGCGTGAAGCTGAAAAGCAGATCAGAAAAGAGTTGGAACCGTGTTCTACCTCTTTGACACTCAGCCAATGCTCGTGGGCGCCTCTCTCCGCAAACATCCGCCAATCGCAGAGCGCTGGTTCAACACGAATCTTCACTCCCATTTTCTCCGCCAATTCCTTCGCGGTTTCCACGCAGCGCATTTCAGGCGCGCTGTAGATGACCGCGGGCTTCCGCTGCTTCCATCGAGACGACGCGCTCGCGAGTTCAGTGCCGATGATTGCGGCGACTGTTTTTCCATGCATCGTAAGCGGCCCGTCCGTGGCGTAGTGATCGCGTGGGCGCCTGGAAACTCGTGGAATTATATACCCAAAATCTCCAACTTACCTCGGCAGCTTCGACGGCATGTTCAGGTCCCCGATGACAAAGGGTTGTCGACCGTCCTTTGGGTACGCGGTCTTCAGCCAGTTCGGAAAGATCGAATCCACCGTTTCGCCGTGTGAAATTGTGACGATCAGCGTGGAATCGGCGAATTTCTTCTTCGAGAATGCGGCGCTCAGGGTCGGAAAGTCATGTGGATCGCACACAGTCCTAAAATGAAATAGAAATGAAGGTGAAGAATCAGGTTACCCCTTCAACGTCGCGACAGAAGTGCTCAGCGAGGAAACGGATTCAGAAGTCGGCGCACTTTCGGACGTCGCGGTCGCAGAGTTGCTCAGCGTACGTTCCGACATCTTTTCTCAGTTCGTTTCAGTCGAAATGAAGCGATGAATCGTTCGAAGCGGTGGTGAGACTGTCTAGACGCCCGCTCGATCGCTTTTGGCACGTAGCGCGCGCGGAGTACGGTAAGCATCGCGTGGCATGTGCTGTCCTCGTCACGTCACCGCTTTTTCCGTTCTTTCTCACTATTTTTTAGGGTTCAACGCACGTTTCTGTTGTCAAACGTGCGAATTTCTCAGGCACGCCACCTGATACAAATCACGCCTGGCGTTCATGACACGTTCGAGCGGTCATGCTCTCGAGCACCTTGACTCGTTCCCTTCCCCCAATAAATGTCACCTAAGCAGCTGATTAATCAGGAGTCAATTAGCTCGCCAGAGTCTGCGAGGTTAATTACTTGTTTTCAGCCGCATTTCCACGGATGGTGAGTCGTAAAATCAACGTTCATCAGCAGTGCGGTAGCGGTGATTCACAGCGGCTCGGTTTTTGGTCCTTATTTTGTATTTTAACTGCTTGTCGAGTAGTCAACGGTCGATTCGCGGGTGTGAAAATCTTTTAAAAAACGGTCACATGAGCTCTCAATGTTCGCGTACTGACTTGGACGTCGATTTGAGCTGTTTGAACTTGTTTTGAACTTGTT
>MQUG01001525.1:0-10434 GCA_007213375.1 Steinernema feltiae | reverse complement strand
TTTCTTGCGTTTAAAACGTCTTGCGTTTTATTACCCTTATCTGTGATTCCTGGATTGTTCAAAACAATTTCGAACGCTCATATCTTTAAAATGACACGAAACGACCGAACGTTAAATATCTCAATGGAAGACGAAATTTCAGAACAATTGGAGACTTAATTGATTGATTTGGATCGCACTACCCTTTGGCATTGCTCAAAGTACTTAAATGATATATTTCAGCTAATAAGCACTACCAAAATTTCGTCAGAAAGCTAGAGGAACAAAGTAGCACGGATTCGGCAGTATTTTATGAGCAAGTCAAGAGTGATACTTACACGGACGAATTCGTTATAAAAATATTTGACATCTTGGGAGTTGACTCGGTAAGTTTGCAAATTGTCATTCTTCTTTAAAATGTGGTTTCTTTAGCGCAGCTCCACTTCCGGGGCGTCTGGCGTTCACAAATTTACTTCTATTTGGAAAGACTGGTGCAGAAAACAAAATTCGGGAGGTTCAGACGCATCATGTGAACAATTGAACCCACCAAAGCAACTGTTGAGGTACACACTGAACCAAATCTGTACTAACTGACGTTTTTACAGGCAAGCTTTTCAAATGCTGTTCGCACCTAGAAGTGGTGAGTTTTATATTTTTAAAAAGCGTTTTCTGGCTTTCGAATCCTACCAAATTGGGTTCCGATTTGGTCGTGGCAAGAAAATCCCAAAAAGAGGCTTTTTTTTGGCCATTTTCAGAATATGAGCTTCAAAATTTTAATAACTGTTTCTGGATTGCTCAGATCGATCTATTTTTGGGTTTATTATGCAGCCAAGGCTTCAACTTGAGAAAGTTGTCTACTGAATTTTTAATTTTCGTCTTGGAAGCCGAGAAAAGTTTGCCTAAAATTTAGAAAAATCCGAAATTTAGCCAAACTTTACAGTCACTAAATTGGTCTATAAAATTGTATTTTCCTGGCTTAATGGAGAGTTTGATAGCTTGATCGATTGATATTGAGTAGAACTAACAGAATATTTTTTTTGATTTTGGGTTTGTGTTGGGTCCCGACACGAAAATCGCAAATTTCTCCAAATTTGCGGTCAGAAAGGCTTTAAAAAGGCCATTTTGAAGAGGGAATTGAACTGCATGATAGTTGCATCAGATAAGCGCAGAAACGCAAGTAGAGCGCATATACTCTAATTGATTAGGGGACGCAAAACGAGCTTAGCAGGCTTTTAACCTTTCCAAACGTTTTTGCACCTCACACACTCGCTAATCAACAGTTTATGATTAGATGTTAAGTGGTTTAAGCCAAAATTGACAGAAAAAACATAAGCATAGCGACAAGAACCAACCAAATCTTTTACCAAACCAATAGCAAATTGCAAAGTGTAGGATTTTGGGGCGGAAATTGCTTTGGTTAAGCGCGTGCTGTAAGCCAAAAATTTTCTACTTCTTTGAAGTTTTGGACACGTTTTAGCCCTGGAACTTTCTGGAAAAAGCTACGCTTTCTTTACTATGTTTCTGACCAAATTGAGTTCACAATAGAATCCATGCTGATTTCGCTATATTTCAGATGTAGAAGAATTGACGTGCACAAATCCGAGTAGTCTAAATCGCAACTTGAATTCGTTAGTTTGTACTTTTTTATTTTGGAGTTTTAATATTTATCACAGTTTCTTCGGTACCAAACAAAAGGGCTCACGTAACTACATATACTTCGAAAACGGTAAATGGAGCACTGCGCAGAACATGGTGAAAAAGGAAACGGACGTAAGCCGAATTTACGATATGTGCGTCAGCGGGAGGTACTTATGTATCTCCTATAATGACCAGACTCCGGAGACGACAAAAGGCAGCAGCTGGGCGCATGCCAAAGGGGTCATTGTTCTGTCACTAACAAATGACGACTTTGCATTCGCAGTCCTTCTTCAAACACACTGGCCTCATCTGACAGCGGAGTGCGTGTACGCACAAAAGAAAGAGGGTCTGAACGGCGCAGCACGAAAATGCATAGGGAAGCTTGCTGAGACCTATCAACAGAGTTTCAAGTGCACTCGTGTCCGACTGTTTGAGCTGCTACAGATGAGTGAGATGTTTGTTATAAACAGTACAATAACCACTCAATTTATAGTTGACCAATTTAACTTAGCATCCTATCCCTTTGACGGGCTAACCGATAAGGATACGATTGTAAAAGTCAGAGAAGCAGGAACCCCCGTCGACCCGATTGAGCCTTTTGAATTCACAAGCAGCATTAATTCTGAGGATAAGTTTATGCTCTTTTGCCAACAGTCTGTCAACATCACTCCACATGTAATGCAATCATACATCCACGATGCGAAGATCATGCAAGGTATTCTTTCTCTTTCTCACCATTTATCATTAACACTATCTAGAAATAAACGAACGAATGTCCGCGAAATTCGACCAACCGGTTGCAACGCAAACATGGTCCGACATTCACCCACCATTTGGGTCATTCCGCTCCGAAGAAAACTTTCACCTTTTTGCGTTGAATGTTGTATACTACTGCGGGTACGGCAACGACAAAGCTAAAGGTTGTTGGAAGACTACAAGTGACCACTCAAAAGTGACCGTTTCTGTCCCTCCATCTGATACCCACGATCACTGGGTCTGTTTATCAGATCTCAATCGCTACGTGAGTTGTGAGGAATGCGTAAATATGACAGTGATTTTTTTTACAGCTGATACACCTATACAGAGGAGGGTGCGCATTGTGCTGGGAAGACAAACGTCTTAACATCAATCTACGCTGCAGCATGGTGCCTGAACGGCTCCTGGCAAAAAATGATGACGGAATGCCGGTTGAAACTACCGATCTCGATGCAAGAGAAGTTTACGAAGCTTTTTACAGAGGTTGCAAAAAACTTGGAGCAGAACAATTGGCAAAAATCAAGCTGGTATCTAACCTCGACTTTCCCCACGACCATGTCTTTTAGCGTTAATTTTGTTTATTGTTTCATACTTGCTATCATAAGGAAAGTCCGTTCAAAATAAATAATTGGGTCAGAAACAACAATCTACAAGCTACAAAGCTTTGCTTTAGAGCATTAAATTATTTTGTTATTCAGAAATATGTAAACATCTCTAATTTTCATTTTAAAACAGAAAAATATTACCTTTTTTCAAACTAACGTTGTCGCAAAAGATGTCGAATGCACAACAGACTGAAAACACGAACTAACCACAAGTGTTTTGACGGAAAAGAAAGGGTCTTCAAATCGATATTGTTGAGATGTTGAGAAGCAGTCGTGGTCGGCAAGAAATGACGTCAGAGTTGTTTACGTGGTGGAGAACGTGCGACTATTTAGAGTTGGGCGCTGAGTGTCAGGTCTGATTACAGTTGGACTCACATAAAATGATAAATTAGAGCAGGAAAAATTACATCCACCTTCTTTCAAGAGGGGAAAGACAGAAAAACACAACAAAATCACCTCGTGGACTCGCTAATTGAGAGCGTCCACCAAAATCACCAAAAACTCACTTGTTTTTATATCTTTCTACTTTCTTAACTTTTCTACTTTCTTAAGTTTTCTAACGCTCCTCTGAACAGCGCGCTCATAACAATTACTGCGATATCACGGGGGATACGGTTTTTTATTATCTAGCAAATTCAGCAGTATCAGTACCCCCAACAATGATTAGAGCTGTTTAAATGACCGAGCTTATGCACTTGGAAGTTCTCGTATTCGCCGAACTCTTCGCCAATACTCTCCTCCTTCGATGTCAGAGAAAACTCAATTTGTTGGCCGCAATAGACAAAAGCTTCAATTCGCTTCGAATCGTCCGTCGGGTGGGCCTTGTAATGGACGAATCGGTCACTCTGACCTGCCCGGGATGCACTACGCTGAAATCCGAGTTTACGTAGAAAGGAGTTAAAGTCTTTCTCGCATCGAACTAAACTGACGCCTTGCATTTGGCTTGGGAAGACCGTCAGTTGGAGCCAATGCTCCATGACCGCTGGCAACAGTTCGTTCGTACACTTATTGTACGCATCAGTGTGAAGGTACAAAAAATTCGGTTGTTTGATGAACGCTGTGAATGCATCGAGCAGATCGACATCCTTAAACATTTTACCACAAGGTAACAAACGCTGAAGGAAGGGATTTGTCAGCAATGTTCTGAAAGACTGCTCCCACTGCACAAAAAAGCTATCTCCGGAAAGCAAACATAAAGACCAAATTTTCAAATAGGTGATTGGACGCGTTGCTAAGATTCCAAAAACTTCAGCAGCTCTTTCAAAGTCGAATTTAAATTCCACTGACACTCGTTCCGTTGCGTGACGTAAAATCCGCTTTTCAAACTCAAACGGCATTGCTCCGATAACGATTTTCAGATCGGTGAGCAGCAGATCATCCCAGGACTTCAACATATGCAAATGTTCCTTAATTCTCGTTGTCTGTTTGATACCGTAATAGTACTGTTCGAGAACGTGGTGAACGCGTTCACTCAGCGTTCCTCTCGCGAATTTCTTTCCGCGTTGAATGACGTCCGCCCATCGGCCACCGGTCAGTTCTATCTGCGCCAAATCTTCAAATTTTGGGCATCCGATTTCAAGGACGTCGACAATGATGTCGTCGGAGAGATGTGCGAACGCGTTAGAATCAGCAGTGGACATGGTTTCCTGATTCGAGTTGTTCGTTCACCTTAAATGAATGAATAAAAGGAGCATAAAGCAATGCTTTGTTCAGGATTACACATTACTTTGTAAATAAACTACAGTAATCACTGGCGCGTCAGACGGCGACGACGACAGGGCCTACATGCTACATAATCGAAGCGCGTATTGCAGGGAGAGGATCTCGCGCAGCAATTTGGACCCGATTCTAAAAGCACTTGTGAAGTCATTTTGTGCGTTGATTGACATTGTGAACTAAGAATTAAATGGTTTATTCTACAAAATAGCAAAATGATTAGTTGTTTGAAGAGAATACAATTGTTGAGATGCAATATTCAAGCATTAGAGGGAGAGAGAGTAAATACAGTTGCAGGTGAATGATACAAATAAAAATCTTAAGCAATTGAACAATTCGTTCCTCATTCACGTCTTCGTCCGTCCCCGCTTACTCCTCGAACGTTTTGCGGAGGATTTTGACGCTGCGAACGCTTTCCGTGCGCGATCCCGGACGTCCTCCAAGCTCGTCGCGATTCGGGCGCAAAAGTCCGGTGTGCGAGCCGCTTCCGGGCGTGTCGACGCGGTAGTCCTGGCGCGATTCGTTGCGAAACCCATTACGAGAGCTCGAGCGGTGCTGGTCGTAAGAATCATTGCGGGGACTGGCGAACTCGTTGCGAGAGCCCGCACGCTGTTGATCGAAGGTGTCGTTGCGGGAGTTTACGCGTTGCTGATCGAAGGTGTCGTTGCGGGAGCCTGAGCGCCCGTAGTCGGCACCGTTGGTGGTGCTGCGCTGTTCGCGGTAGGAGTACTCGTGCGAGCGTTGTTCGCTCTTATCGCGTGGGGATTCTGAAAGGAGCGAATTTGAGTACAGAACTTAACGTTTGGCTTGCTTACGCTGCAATCCATTCCCAATCGATCCGTTTCCAGAGTCGTAGCGCTGACGAGGCGAGTAGTTGCTTCCACGTGACTGCGAGCGAATCCGCGAAGATCCCCCTTCGATGGGAATGTTGCGTTCGCGTCCTTCGATCGCCAAATTGTTCTTTTTGGCCTCGACGGTCAGCCGACCCTGACCATCAATCGAACTGCTGATGTTCTGAGGATCAACGTCCGTTGGCAGCTGATACTTGCGCACAAAGTACATTTTCGTGAAATTGTCATTGTCGCGGACATCCTCGTGGCGACCTTCGATGAGGAGCGTGTCGTCGAGGGTTTTGACCTGAAGACCGTGAACGTCAGCATGTGTTCTGCACTCTGGGAAAGCTCACCTGGAGCTCTTCAGGCTTGAACTGATAGGCGTCAATGTCGACCGAGAAACGGCTCTGATCGTTGGTGATGTTCGCTTTGACGTCGATTCCCTCCTTGAAGATTGGCTCGGCCCAGCGTGGGTAGATGTCCTTCCAGAAGGGGTCGGTGCGCCAGTCGCGATCAAAACGATCGAGTTGCGAAGAGAACTGCAACAGTGCGCGTTAGGAAACATTCGAAACGAGTTTTGGTGTTTAAAAGCGGTCGTTAAAAGGTTCAAAGTTCCCAGAATCACTTACCCGCGGCATGATTCGATCCATACGAGGCCAATCGGAAGGCCAGTTGCGCCACCAGCGATCGGTATCCGACCAGAACTAAAACAGAGGAAACCGATAGCACGAATTCAAATCGATGAGGTGGGTGTGGAGGGCGCGCAGTGTCCGTCGATCATTATCTTCGTTCTCCACACTTTTCGACGGCAATTATGCGCGCGTGACGGTCATTCGAGTCGCCCGCGCGCACTCGCTCGCTCACTGTCAATTGCGGAAGATCCTCCTTCAAGTGCGCTCTAGCGGCGGCGCCGCTAAGGTACTGAATAATGAGTGCGCGGAGAGTGCGTAAGCGGATTAGCGGTCGGTCGGCCGAGCTCACACACAGTGGAAGAGGTGGTCTGCCGCCACAAATCCCAAAAAACCACCCTGAAACGCTCCATTTACCCGCGACGGTCGCCCTCCTCCCGCGCCTCCATAACCAGTCGCAGACGACTAAAGTTATTCTCAAGTACTCTCCGGAAATGTTTGCGTAATGACTGTGACCCTAGAAAGGCGAGCGGCGAGAGTCCGGAAAACGGATATTTGGTTCTACAGTAACCTCCCCAGCACACTTACTCGACTCGTCAATTCCGACGGTCTGGGCCAATCCACCGGCCAATCGTGAAAGTCCGTATTCATGCGAGAGACCCAATCGGGCAAGTTGTCCGCGCGTCGAGAGTGATGTACGAGAGCCATAGTCGGTGATTCTAAACTGAAAAAAACGAATTATTCTCTCGATTTTCGGCGGCAAACAGCGCCACGACAGGTGATCACACACCGCGGCGACAGGCACGGCGTTCACTGTACTCTAAAAAAGCGCCTCAAAGTTGTTTGTCGGAGAGATTAGCAGCGCAGAAGAGCGAGAAAACACGTTTCTGGAAGAAGACGGTGCAGAGGACTTCCGAAAACAATGGATTTGGGGGTAAGCGAGCGAGGGAGGAAAACGAGCGAGCAAGCGAGTGGGCGAGAGGCCGTAAATAGAAGCGCTATTGTGTGCGTGATTTCAATGGAACATTCGAGAATGTAAAGGATTGTAAACACAGAAATAGATGTAAAGATGCCTAAAGGCACAAGAAAGCAGTCTAATCAATGATTTCATGTCTAAGACTGGCAAATGACAAATTTCAAGACGCTCTGACGGGCCTCACACCTCACAGCAGATGCAATAGATCAAAAGTTGCTTATGAAGATGGCAAAACGCTGATAGCATGGCTCAAGGGGCTGTCTTAGGGACACAAGAGGGCTGTCTAATCAGTGATATCATGACTAAGACTGGCAAATGACTAATCTCAAGACGCTCTGACGGGCCTCAGCAACCGCTCGCTCATCTAAGACTGCTGGAATGACTGATGCCTGACTATTCCCACTTACGGCATTTTATACGCGATTCGCGGCGGTTCCACCGAAAAACGGGGCTGAAGGGGTGGAGGGGTCGCTCGGTCGGTCGATCGGTGAGTCAGCGGGCGGCGCTCTCGAATCGGGAAGCGAGAATCCAGTTTTGGACAAATTTTTTAAATGCTTTTCGCGATGACAACTCCCGTGCCGTTTTGAAATATCAAACGTCAGCGCGTCGGCGGCTGCCAGGCCAAGCCTTTCGGGGAGATCGCTTGTGACAAATCAAAACAGAAAAAGCGCTATTGTAATGTGACAAAAGACGTTTTCGGCGGCGACAGAAATGAGTCAGCGCTGTGCGCGAGTTGCGTGTTTTTCACGTTGGGCGTTGGCGCTGTAATGCGCTCGATCGAAGATTCTAGATGGTGGAGAAGAGGTGGTCGGCTGATGATAGTGTAGTTAATGGATTGATGGTGGTTGTGGCGGCGGCGAGTGGTAATTTGCGCCCTCATCCGCGAATCTCCGAGTCTTGTGACTTTTCCAAAACGCGAACATCAAACAGAACACGCTAAACGCAAACAATCGCGCGTCAAATACACAAAAAAAAACACAATTTGACTGCCTTCTGGCTGCTGACTAAAGGGCCTATTGATTGCAGCAGGTTGGCATCGACGCTTTCCGGTTCTCGCAAATTGGCGTCGTTCGTTCAAGAGGCACCGAGTGAATGTGAATGTGGCAAGTGCTCAAAGTTGTTGGCGTTTGAACTAGGGATTACGGTCGTGTATGGGTTAGTCGACCACTAGAAGGTGCTCACTTTTGGTGAATTTACGGTGAATTGTGGAGGTGGAAGAGCAAACGAAAGTAAGACTTTTTGTAAATTAACGATGGGAATAGGAAATAAAGGTTTATTGTGATCGCTGGAGATGAAATCCGTATTTGCACACAATAGAGAAGCAAGTTAGCGTACTGGTTCAGTCGCTGTCAATAAGTTCTATTAATGAGACTAGTTGGCATCAGGCACTAGGCATTTATTTAAGCTTGCGCTCACTAGGCTTGATAGTTCGATCACTCCATGCTTTAGTTAACAAAATTCACAGACTGATGCACTCTTGCCGATAACATTTACCAGCACTCTGCGTTCTAATGCGCTCTTCAGCCAAAAGAAAATCACGAAAACTGGATTTATTGATGTCACTTCCATGCCACAATTTGCCACTTCCGGAATTTTCATGCCATTTGGTTCATAACGACCCAACTAACACCCAACTGTAAGCACTAAAAACGCTGTGAACACGAGTTGTTCTCATCGGCAACCGGTGATCTTTGTTATTTCCACCAAACGACCACAAATGGTTGTCTATGCCGCTTGTTTGAGAGACTCGTTAGCATTATTGATCTTGTGAAATCCGCAAAAAAAAATCCATCAATTGTGACGAACTAATGCACTCTAGTTGACAGCTTGCACTCTTTCCTCTAACACACCTTTTAAGCCAAAAGAAAAACATGAAAACTAGATTTTTCAATGCCAACTCCAAGTCACAAATTCGCCGTTTCTGGCATTTCCATTGCCACAAGTGGTCTGTGCGACCTATGTATATTTTTTCGATTACAAACTAAGCACAAAGCTGTGGTTTGGAAAGAAATACACTGAAAGACAAAGTTGGTCTCATCGGCAACTGGCGATCTGCTAATCGGCCACAAATGGTTCTCTATGCCGTTTGTGAAACCCGTTTGCAACAAGCACAACATGCTATGCTGTCATTCACTTCGATAGTTTCATCATTGGTTTTGTGAAATCCATGCTTCTTCAGTTAACAAAATCGACCAACTAATGCACTCTCGGTGTTGACATTAACCTCTGCCCTCTAACGCACTTTTTAAGACGAAAGAAAAACAAGAAAACTTGATTTCTCAATGTCACTTCCACTGATTGAACAAAAAATGTTTGATTCGTGAATCATCAAGACAGAAGACCGACAGGTTGACAGATCACCGCTCAGCGAGCACATCATCATCATCACAGGCGGGAGAAATGCTCGTCTTCGTTGATTTTCCGAATCACCCAGAATCGCCTCTTTGGTACGACGATCACTCGCTTGATCTTTGCGAAATCCACAACGGCCTGGTCCACTCCTGAACGTAGTAAGTTCTTTGCAGCAACTGATCATCAGCCTACCTGGCCAATTACTGTTGATGCCCTCACCGAATAGGAATCCATTCTTCCTCACCAGTGGGTAGTAACTCTTGATATCCCGCAAAACAGCCTCATATTCGTGATCTCCATCGATGAACACGATATCCGCTGAAATTCGAAAGCAATGCAGAACGTGCGCGGCCATGTTCGACGTCAATTTGAGTGGATAGACGATTTCCGTTAGGTTCAGGGCTCTCATGTTACTGTAGAACACTTCGAAGAGACTAAAATCGACGTCTGTGTAGATCCTGCTTTTGGAGATTTGACTTAATTCAAGCTTTCGCTTTCCTCAACTCGCGGGAATTCTCTCTCGAACATGTACGGAGTGCCGAGCCACACATCCGACTGCAATCAGAACACATTTCTTCTGTTTGCTCAGCGCAACATTCCGACACGCGTTCGCCATGTGAAGCGTTGATTTGCCTTTGAAGACCGATTTCAATGATTCTAAAGTGAAAGTACAGGTTACGGTAAGAACACAAGTTTCCCACACAAACAAGTCGCTTCTCGTTGAGTTCATCGCTTCATTTAGGAAGTTCATCAAAGATGAAGCCAATGTCAGCGGAGCCTTGAAGGTCAGGCTGGTAGTTTCTGGAGTCCGCCGTGAACACTAAGAGCGGAATTTCTCAAACCAGAACCTTCCTCAAGTCTTGCCATCCTTGCTGCAGACGACCGTTGGAGCATTTCTTTGAAACAGGGCGAAGCGAGGCGACGCCTCTCTCGTACGATATCTCCCTTAT
>MQUG01001524.1:0-19358 GCA_007213375.1 Steinernema feltiae | reverse complement strand
TTTCGTTCATTTAATCTTCATTTTTATTTTTTTAAATATTTTTTTATTTATTCATTGTGAACAAATACGATGTTGAATTTAGCCGGAACCAACATCTCAAAAATGAATCAAAAACTTAGTACGACCACCAGTGACCACATGTAAAATTCATAGTGCGAATATCCGAGACTTTTCGGAAAAAACTATTTATGTGTGGAAGATTTAATTCTTAAGATTTAATTTAAATTTGGAAACTAAAAGAAAAGAAAAAAATTCGTGAAATTCCAATTTTAAGGAGATACGGGAAGCAAAATCAACATCGAAGTCAAATGCAATTAATTTTGTAAACTAAAAAATTGATCCAACGAGACGCAAAAATAAATAAAAAAATTCTTAGAATTTCTAAAAATCATTTGTACAATCAAAAATCGCAATAAAAAATCTTTCGCTGATCAAAAAATCATACCAAAATCATATCAAAGCTGATGCGTTGTGATTAGAGACGAATTTTGTGGCATTTTTGAAAAAATCCATTCTTTTAAATTAATTTAAATCAATGCTACCCAATGGCTGGTTTGCGGAGAACCCCTTTAAAAAATCTGTTTGGTAGCGCTGACGTCACAAACTAATCCGCCGATCAAAAATCATACGCCTATTCGCGAATATCCAGTTATTATTTAATTTAAATTTCGATTTTAGAAACATTTAGAAATCGATAAAAATTCGTTAAATTTCGATTGTTGGGGAAATTTTAGAGAAAAGGTGCCTGAAATATAATTAAAATGGCAACTCTGAACAATCAGAATCATGACTGCATATACCGGGATTAAAGAAGAACTATGATGTAAGAACTGTGATGGAGACCCCAAAAATAGAATTGTTTGAACTTACTGAAGTACCAAAGTCTCAGCTAACTGGTAAAAATAAAACAGTGTGTTATAAAACCGCCAATCATTTGAAGAACTATTATTTATTACTTTTTGAATTACTTGGATCAGAAATTTAAAATTATCACTTTCAACAGGTTGCGAAGAAACAAGTGAAACTGTGTAAAAAGTTGTCTAAAAAAACTTTGATTTGTGAAGTTCAAGTGTAAAATTGGCATGGCGTTGTATTGAACAATTGAACAACAGCTTTTTTTTCAGTTGACGGTTTATCAATTAATTAATAAAGAAATTGCGAAATACACAAAAGTCTCCCATAAGATGGTGTTGAAAACACTCTGTCAACCAGAAAGAAAAAATCAGCCGCAAAAATTGTTCTATTCTTTGCTTTTAACCGCTCAAGAGAATTATTTGCGATTATTGTTCAAATTTTCGCTGCTCCATGATTAGAAGCCATCGAATAAATACAATTTATTATTTTAAGTTAAAGTTAACAATGGATGTATAAGGTGATGTTGTCTGGTCAAAATAATACCGCTGTTTGTTTTAAAGATTGTTTTTTGGGGCGCACAGTGTAGCATTTAAAAATTGAAATTGAAACTAACCAGTTTGTTCTTCGCCAATGCTCACTAATGCTAAACAAATTGATTCAAAAACAAAGAGCTTAAATTTAGCTCGAGGTTGATCTTTATTTGATGTTTGTTTAACTTCCTGAATATCCTGATTAATTGCAAAAAAACAAACAAAGACGTTTAAGTGAAATATGAAAGTTTCCGCGAATATTAAATTTCAAATGCGGTGATTCAAAATAATCATGTTCTATATTCAATTTGTAGGCTTCGAAACAGTGTCAAAAAAAGACAAAAACAACAGCAAAAAATACTTTGAGATGCTTAGCACTTCATTTTAATTTGAAACAACAGGGGTCGGACTCACTGATCGAGCAAATGCACTGGTTGTACAAGCAAAATTAGTTTCAATTCAATAGTTCATAATCGAACAGAATCGTGATTTTCATGATACTTGTTTCAAAGCGACGTAAATTGTGGTGCTCTGACGGCATTCGTTTATCAGTTCCGCCGACAGAAATGATGAATTTAGATTTTCATTTGTTGTTTAAGCCTCTCGCGCATCCCCAAAAATCCCAAAAATCCGCAATGTAAACGCTGCAATCGTGACAAATGCTTAGAGCGCATCATTCATTAAAATCTTCCTTTTTCTTCCTTAAAAATTTCCGCAATGCATAGAAATTTTTCTCAGTTTTCATCACTTTTCATGACGGAACCAAAGATCTCCGCATTTCATGGCGTTTATCAGTTCCGCCGACAAAAATGACGAATCTTTAATAATCGCTCGAAACAACTGGAAACGCGCTTTGTTCTTGGCTCTTGCTACTTGACTATTGGGTCCAAAATTTCAGCGCTCCAACAATGAACTTTGTAGAATGAGTGAAGGAAGTGAAACGAACCAAACAATCAAAAATACAGGTGTTAAGATAAATTTTCATCAAAATTGAGGCGTTATTGTGGGAAAGTCATTACGGCACAAGCGTCGCATGCTTTTTGAATTTTTTGTTGAAAACTGCGTCGGACGGTAATTGTATTTTTTTTAAATAATCTTTAAATAATTTTTTAAAGAAAAAAGAAAATAAAACAATGAAAATTTATTTAAAAAAATATTCCTTACTGTTGTATGAATCTCGGCAAATGTGAACGTGAACAACGATGGAAGTAAAAAATTGCCCCGGGTACAAAACCCGCCAGGATTTTTGTTACCAGGAACAATTTGTTGGGATTCTTAGCATCTGCATGCAAAAATCTGGATTGAAAGATTGAAGCAATGATAGTAGGTAGTTAACCAAAATGTAGATTTTTGCCTTTAGCTTAAAAAGTGTTTGGTTCCTTCACCATAAAAAGGGAACGCGTAAAACGTTTCAAGATTGTTCAAACGCTGCTCAAAAGCATGAAAAAGCGACCTTTAAATTTATTTATTTTTGCAATTCTGATAATTATCTGATTCGTAAGCGTAATTTTGTCGCCATAGCGAGGCGCGTAGCGCCTCGCTGTCTGTGCCGATTGGTCTGAAATTTGGTATGAGCCATCCCTAGGGGCGTAATTTTTTTTTTCCTGAATATTTTCGTGGTGGGACCAAAAAAATTGTAAAGTTCGGTTTCTGGGGAGGGTTTTGTAAAATGGGTGCAAGTTGTACATCATTTGAAAGAGCTTTCGGAGCTCTATCCGATAAACCTAAAAAAATTGAAAAAAGTTTGATTTTTGTGGTCTTGGAGCGAAAAAGAGCAAATTTCTACCCCTTGCTACCAAAAACATCTTTTGTCTACGATTTTTCGAATTTCTTCTTTGTTTTTGGATATGTTGTAGCTAAAGAGTAGATCTACAAAAGTTATCCGTTTTATTTTTGAAATTCGCCTCGGGAGCCGAGAAATATCGTTGTGAAGTTTTGGTGGCAAGTTGAGAATTGAATGTGTTTCTATGTACTAATGTTCGGCTCCTGGGCTTATTGTGACAAATGAGGGCTTATTCGATCGGCATAGAGCTGCTCTACAGGAATATATAACGTGCAGGGAGGTTTCGATTTTTTGCGATTTTGGTGCAATAGTCAGACCGGTTCCGATGGTCTGCGAG
Source organism: Steinernema feltiae (assembly GCA_007213375.1). Classification (NCBI taxonomy): domain Eukaryota; kingdom Metazoa; phylum Nematoda; class Chromadorea; order Rhabditida; family Steinernematidae; genus Steinernema; species Steinernema feltiae. The sequence goes on along the minus strand of MQUG01001524.1, from coordinate 15,853 downwards.
TAGCTACCGCCAACACGGCGAGCGGAGCGAGCTCACGCGAGCGAAGCGAGCTTGGGAGCTGATTGCCGGGGAGCTTGATCGCGCCGTGGAGGCCTTCCGGAGCGAAGGGAACGCGGAGCGTTCCCGAAGCGGAGGAAGGCCGACACGGCGCGATCAAGCTTCCCGGTAATCAGGTTCCAGGAGACCCCGCCGTAGCGGGGGGTGTGGGGGGCGGCAGCCCCCCACATAACAAAAAAAAAATCGAAGGCATCTCTCCCATGCTCCCGCGCAGTCATCGAAAACACTAAAATCTTCCAAAACGACGAAATTCTATGAAAGTTTTACTTTTTAACAGCGAAATCACTTTTTTTCAAACTCAAATTTTTCAAAAATCTATTTGTATTCTACAACAACAAAAAAAACAAAAAAAAAAAAAAAAAAAAAAAAAAAAAAAAAAAACAAAAACAAAAATAAAAAAAAAAACAAAACAAAACAACAACATAAACATAAACAAAACAAATCAAAAATCAAAAAAAACAACAAAAAAACAAAGAAAAAACGTATTTGTACTGTTTTAAACAAAAATTAGTTTATAAAACACTCGCAAAACCGACTCCGCGCGCCTATTAAAAACAGTTAAGTATCGGCAGGACTCGAACCAACGACCTTCCGCCTTTAGTTTTGCGTCTTTCGCCATTCGGATAAACATGCGCTACCACAGAAGCAAAGCATTTCCGTATTTTTCCGACATGTCCAATTGGATAATTGACGGTCTCGACCTCACCTTCAGAAGCCGTTCTACCCTACCCCTAACCACTGTGCGCGCCTATAAAAAAAGTTGCGTTCGGCCGGGAATTGAACCTATGACTCTCCGCCTTTAGTTTTGCGCCTTTTGCCCCACTCGGCGAAACACGCACTATAGCTCAAGCAAAGCATTCTCTTATTTCGTTAATATGTTTCAAACAGAACCAAAGTTCCGCAATGCGCGCGCACAATGTCTGTCTCTGTCGTGCACTTTTAAATGGTCGCCGCCGTTTTCCTTTTTTGCAGCTGCGGCGCAACCGAATATGCTAATCAGTGTCTGGCGCGTACAGTTTATTGCGTTGCGGCGCGCGCTCATCGCCTCCCGCTCGGCGCGTTCCTTTAGTTTACACTCACTCACAGTGCGCGGCCCAATGTTTATCGGGCATTGTTTATAGTGTACTATCGCGCGCATCGATCTAGAATAGTTAAGGCAATATGTTGATTCGTCTCTCCACATTTGCTCTTGCTGAGCGTATTTGCGGCGTGGTTGCATCGTTCGCATTCTCAATTTCACTCTATTTAACCTCGAATTCGAGCATTTAAAATGTTTTTATAATTCCGACCTTTCAGTCTACTCAACTCTGTCAACTACTCTGTCAACAACTCTGTCAACTGTCAACTGTCAAAGTCAAAGGTTGGTTTTAAAATTTTGATATTATTCGCGTTCTTTTGTGTGGCGTGTTATTTTTTTCTCCCACCTATTTTTAATCTACCCATGATTAATGTTCATATTGACGTTTAATTAGATTTTGAGCACAACTAACTTAAAAATTTTTTAGCTCTCTTTTAAGTAAAAAGAATCTTTCCAAATTATTTAAATGAATTCAATAAAGCTAAGAAGACCACAAATTTAATTTCGATGAACATTTTGGTCATAATAATTCTGCTATTATGTTACAATGCCGTGTTTTTATATGATATGTGCCTTTGCTATTGTTGTTTTTGCTTATTTCAGCTCTATTCAGCAAGGAGTACAGGTTAGTTTATGTATTTTTCTTCTTCTTTGTCGCGCATTGTTTACAAGACTCTTCAGTCCCCCCATTTTCACCCTACGTTGAGTTAACTAACTTGCATAAATCTCATAATTTATTTTATATTTCAAAATTACAAATTTTATGTGGCAACAGATTTTTAATCACTACAGAGAGACCGTTGTAGGGCTAATAAAACTTTTTTTTTGCAAAAAGACGTTCGCTTAGAAATGTTACATAAGTTTCTCGCGTATTGTTTGCAAAACAAAGAACAACCCCTTCCTTTTAGCATGCTGCTGTACACCTAACCGAAATCACTAAGATCACTTCACCTAAACTAATCTATGCTTCCCTAACCGAGATTTCCAAACTCCTCGGTAAAACCCGTGATCTTTGTATTGCCTATTTTTTTCTACTTTAGTTTATTGATTTTATTAAATACAGTTTTCAATAGTTATTTAAGTCTGCCTTAAGACATGATGGGCTTTTTAAGTACTACATTAGTTTTAATATGCTTTTATATATTTTTTTAGTTTTATTTTTATTTTCATTTTATTATTTTCATTTTAATTTTTAATTTTTACTTTTCATTGCTCGGTTTTTTTCTTAATTTAAATGTAGTTAATTGTGTGTACGGTACTGAGGCTTTTTTCCAAGCTATTATTTTACTTTTTTTTTGCGCATTTATTATGTTATGACTTTTTTTCGTTAATTATTTCTCTCCCGATATCCCATTATTGTATTGTTTCTTTTCGTAGATGCCTAACTCTACGTCTTCTGATAAGAGTGGCAAAGCTACCTCGCTGCAGCGAGTTTCCTCTGCGTCTACCATTGCGACGGATCAACTTTCCGTCGCCAACTCGGAATCTTCTGCGGAATTCGAAATTCCGTCAACTTCATCGCGGGAAAATAGAACGCACATTTGGGCGCAACAGTCATTTGCGCCCTCTTCGGCCGTTACCGCTGCTCCCGTTCCCGTCGCGCCAAGAGCAGCTCCATCGTCAGCACCCCTGAACCGCAGCTCTTCGACCGCCACCGCTGCTCCCGTCGCGCCATCATCACCGGCAGTAGAAACCACCCGCGTGTCTGCAACCGGTTGGTACATTCCGATGTACGAACCCGCTCCCGTCGCAGCGAATGTATGCTGCTCAACATCAGCATCAGCAGCCGCCAACGCTGCAGAAAAGCCTCCGGCCTCAGCGAAACCTCCGGCCTCCGCGAAGGCACTTACCACCGCGAAGCCAGCGGCAGCTTCGCAGTCATCGGCAGGGCCCACTGCAACGTCCATTGCAGCCGCCAACGCTGCAGAAACTCGGCGAAGAAATGAGCGACCGTTCAGAGTCGAGACCACTCGGCGTACAGTGCTAGCACCGAGACCCAAGCCTCCTGTCCAAGAACCTGCCGCGATCATGGCAACAAGATCCGCCAAGGCGGCAGAAAGTCGCCGAGCAACTGCTTCGGAATCAGCGAAGCCTTCAGCCGCCTCGAAGCCTCCGGCCTCCGCGAAGTCCTCGGCCGCCTCGAAGACCACTTGGCGTACAGTGCTTGAACCGAGACCCAAGCCTCCTGTCCAAGAACCTGCTGCGATCATGGCAACAAGATCCGCCAAGGCGGCAGAAAGTCGCCGAACAACTGCTTCGGAGTCAGCGAAGTCTTCGGCCGCCTCGAAGCCTCCGGCCTCAGCGAAGGCACTCGCCTCTTCCAAGCCATTGACCGCCGCGCAGTCAACAGCCGCGACGAAGCCTCCATCGTCGGCGTCGCTCAAAGCCAGCAACTCTGCGACCGCCACCGCTGCTCCCGTCGCTCCAAGAACAGCGGCGGAAAACCACGCGTCAACCTCGGCCGCGACAACCGCTCCATCGTCGGCGTCGCTCAAAGCCAGCAGCTCTGCGACCGCCACCGCCGCTCCCGTCGCTCCAAGAACAGCGGCGGAAAACCACGCGTCAACCTCGGCCGCGACAACCGCTCCATCGTCGGCGTCGCTCAAAGCCAGCAGCTCTGCGACCGCCACCGCCGCTCCCGTCGCTCCAAGAACAGCGGCGGAAAACCACGCGTCAACCTCGGCCGCGACAACCGCTCCATCGTCGGCGTCGCTCAAAGCCAGCAGCTCTGCGACCGCCACCGCCGCTCCCGTCGCTCCAAGAACAGCGGCGGAAAACCACGCGTCAACCTCGGCCGCGACAACCGCTCCATCGTCGGCGTCGCTCAAACCCAGCAGCTCTGCGACCGCCACCGCTGCTCCCGTCGCTCCAAGAACAGCGGCGGGAACCCACGCGTCAACTTCGGCCGCGACAACCGCTCCATTTTCAGTGTCACTGAAACTCAGCAGCTCTGCGACCGACACCGCAGCTTCCGTTGCGTCAAGAGCAGCGAACGCGGGAAACCACGCGTCAACCTCGGCTGCGCTTTCCGGCTCCAAGCCTAGCACCGGCAGTGGTTCCGTCTGTGCGCCGTCGCCGAAGCACGCCGTTTCCACATCTAGGATTGTTTCTGATGTGGTCAGAACCGCGGGCGCGGAGAGTCGCCGAGCGTCTGCGCCAACTACTCGAATTGAATGGCCATCTATTGCTACTGCCGCCGCACACTTTAGGCCAACCGCCATCTCTGCCTCTAAGCAAGCCGCCTCCGCCTCCAAGCAAGCCGCCTCCGGCTCCAAGCGAACCGTGGCTAGCGGCTTCGTGTCCAAAAAAACCGCCTCTAAGAGCTTCATCTCCAAAGTTGCAGGCGCTTTTGACCTGTCTTACAAACCGTCCACTGCCTTCCCAAACATCGAAGCTGAACGAAAATTCGATGCAATGGGCGCTCAATGGAAAGCTGCAAGATCAGCAGCTAAGGCCGCCAAACGGGAAGCAAGGAAGGCCGCAGCCTCGGCGAAATCAGAACAAGAACGCGCGGAATCGAACGCTCAATATTTTGCTGAGAAGGACGCGCAAGATGCCCATGCGCGAGATGTATACGCTCAGCGCAGTGCGGAAATCGACGCCGTCATTGATGCAGAGCACCGCAAAAGGATAGCTATGAAAAAAAATGAAATAAGCAGCGCATTCAAAGCAGCGCTGATGGACAGAATTGAAAATTGGGAAGAAGAAACATCAATGACGATTAGCCTCCGGCCCGCCCCTGTGAGAAGCTTTTCTGATCTCTCGGAAGAAGAGCAGCATGTAGAAACGAAAATGGCTGCCGAACAGGAGAAGAACCTAATGGAGTGGGCACGAATTGAATGCTTAATGAGAGAACTCCTGCAAAAGTTTGGAGCTCATATTCCGAATGACTTGCAAGAAATTAAAGAAGACATTCTGCGACGCTTCCCTGAGTTTGCCAATTCTTCACAGCGAGATCGCATCGCTCTAGGGAAAAAAATCGGTCACGCTATCAAACTTCGAAATCAGCAATCTGTTAAAGCCATGAATGAACAGAAGAAGGTGTGGAAAAAGAAAGCAAAGAACAAGATAAGAGAAGAGAGGAGAAAGCAAGGAAAATCCACCATCTTTTGGATAGGAAACTTACCTTCAAAGTTTTTGGACTTCTCAGCACTAGACGCAGCGATAGAAGCCAAGTGGGCAAAGAAGGAACCCGAAAGAAGGAAAGTTACAGTCACACCTCCATCTGTGGCCACAGAAATCGAAGAACCCATTCCATCGCTGTCCATTTTACCCGCAACACCGACAACTTCCATGGCTGCAGAGGCCGCGAAAGACGAGAAACAGAAGCATTCACAAATGTCAGCAGTACGTCAGCAGTACAAAAGCCAAACGCGAACCCGTCACAGGGCTAAAGGACTGCACTCCGGAGGAGGGAAGCTGAGGCGTTGTCTTGCTGCCAAGAAACGATGGGAACAGAGGAACAGAGAGGACACAATTCATGAAGAAGAAGAACCTGCCGACCAGCCATCATCAAACCTCTCCGGTTCAACTCTGCTTCCAAAGACCTACTCGAGTTATGAGGAAGAAGTTTCAGCAACTTCAGCCAGTGGAACTTTTGTGTCGCGCGCGTTGCCTTCGGGGCCAAACCCACAGCCCTCGGAAACTGCAAATTTCGACGAAGAGCGGAAGCCATCCAACCCGGCAGCATCATTAGCAGCATTTGAATTAGCCGCCAACAGCGATATTCAAGTTCTACATGATCATTCGCCAATTGCAACCGAGAAAGGAAAACTACGGGAATACTTGGAGGCGTACCAAAAAATTCCGTGGCTATCAAAAGAACTGCTTTCCGGGGCAGGAATATCAAAACGGAGCGCTGCCGCCAAGAAGAGAAGGGCAGACCAGCTGCAAAAGGACACTACAGCAGCAACTGTTGACCAGACCGGTAATCCCGCGACGCCTTCGTCACTTATGCTGAGCGATTTGGCTTTGGACTCGCCATCTTCCTCTTCTCGGAAACCGATAGATCCTTCTAGCACTCCGCAGAGAACTCCGGTACGCATCACACGGAGCGGTTTGTTTTCTCACTTTTAACAAATCTAGCAATACATTTTTTTTAGGAAAAGTGTATCGCCCTCTTCCTCTTGAGTTACCTCCAGTTTTCGAAACTGACAATGAGGAAAGCACCACGCGAGTACTACATCCAGGTGGTTTTGTGCTCAAGGCAAACGAAGACGTTGCACAGGCTCTGATGGACATTGGCGCCTTGCACTCTCTTTCGTGGCAAGGGATTTCGCGCCTTGGCAGCCGGAGTGAAGGCATCCTTGAAGACATCATTACGCAATGTCTGTTGTGCGACGTAAGCAGTTGTTTTTATTATAGTCCTTATTGTCTTCATTCTCCAGATGGAGCAGTACAATAGGGACACCGCGCACCCCGCCGCTCTTCTATTTCCTGGATTCTGGAACAGGAGCATCTTTGAAAGCAGCAGTGAAGAGCAACGTCGCAGGCACTGGCTGAACGTTCACGAGAGCATCGTACTCAGTCGCAACACGTTTGAGCGCGTAGTTGCTCCGATCAACGTTGCGGGAGATCATTGGATTCTCGCCCTATTTGATTTTGCCCGACGACGGGTCATTGTGTACGACCCTATTGAGGTAATCACGCTATTTTATTTTTTTATTCGAAAAGCTGATTGTAGGGAAGCACAATTCACCCTGTCGTGGCAGAAGGAATTGGCGCAATTTCCGGTCATCTCGGCCGCTTTCTGAACATGACCGGCGATTTCACGATCGTTGAAGCTGGAATTGAAAAGCGGTCACTGCAGAGCTCCACGGATGCCGATTGCGGGATCTACGCCATCCATCACGGAGTTAATGCCCTCAGACGGCTCTCAGCTGAGGAAATCCCTGATGCGAGATTCCCTAATACTCGAAGAGATTTGGAATCTCTTCGAGCTGATATTAGGGGTTTCTTGCAGCCGATGTTCTTTCCTCAAGGACTGGAAGAACCAGTATGTTGCATTTTTAACTCATAACTTTATGTTTTAATCATTCCATTCAGGCTAGAAGACCGTGTTGGCCGTTCTGCAGAGAAATTCAGCCGTCCGCTCCGACAAAAAAACGACGTGGTATATTTGTTTACATTTGTGTACGGAGGTTTAATTTGTATTTTTTAGTTGACCGTCCCAGAGAGGAGCACGATGTGACTGTTATTGGAGTAGGCGAAATGGATGGAACGGCAGCAGCCGCTCATCACGCCGAACGACGAAGGAACCGCCGGCAAGAGTCGGACGTGGCCACACATCCCGTTGTGGGAAACCTGTTTCCTGGCCGCGACATTTCCGACTTGGCCTATTCATTCGGATTTGTTGGAAACATGGAGACGCAAGCGATCCGAACCCTGGAAAGCGAAGAGCACGGAGTCAACGCGTATTTAAACGACGCGGCCGTCAGTGAACTACTATTGACTAGAGTACGAATATTGTTTGAATGATACATCGCATTGTATTTGTTTTAGGTTCATGCCCACAATAACCGGCATTCAGCGAACGTTGCACTGCTCCATTCCCAGTTTTGGGATAGCCACACCAATCCCGCTCGGGATTATCTCATCTTCCAGAGGGAATCGTGTAATTTGGTCGTCGTTCCGATTCACCTCACAAATCCCGAGCATTGGATGATGGCCATTATCGATCTGGAAAGCGGGCGCATATTAGTCTACGACTCGCTAGAGGTCAGTTATTTAAACATCTCACTTTTCTGATCCATGCAATCTAGATTGTTCGACAAGGCGATCAAACAACGCGCGCACTGCAAAGGGCCGCCCAGGATATCCGCGATTTTCGCGGATTACCAGAGGTTGTGTTCCGCTGTCACATCGCTACTCGTGACGAGCGACGCGCACAGCCTGATGGTGTCTCCTGTGGTGTGCTAGCCATACAACATGCAACGCACGCCTTGGAACAGCTGGCCCTGGATAGGACAGCAAGTCCCAGAATGCACTTCGACAGTTCGAGAAGAGAAGTTCTCCGATTGCGAAGAGCCTTTGGCGACGAACTGCGGGTCAACTATCCGCACATCTCCGTGCAAGTACCACGCCACACCAATGTAATTAGCTATTTATATTTGCAAAATGTTAATCGGTTTTTTAAGAGTGTCCAGATGAATGCCGCTCCCCACTTGAATTTGCTACGTCAGGACCAGTCGCAATTGCAGAGCAACGACCTTCTTAGTGCGATTTTATCACCACGTCATCTAGCTCGGCAAGCCCGAAATCAAACCGCTTATAAGACACGAAAGCGTGCCGTTAAACGTCCTAAGAAGAAGTCAGACGTCAAGAGGAGAAAGGACACCCGCCGACGTGAGCGATTCAATCTCGCCACGTATCAGCCGAATCCGCTGGGCCGTTCCGGCCATCTCAAACCTCTACTGCACCAGGCTGCGGCCAGTGAGAGGTACCACACGGACATGAAGAGCCACTGCTGCCATACGCGGGCTGTAGCTTGCGACATCTGTTCAACGCTGCTGTTTCCCGGTGAAACACGCAAGCTTTGTTGCAGCAATGGAGCAGCCTGTACTGAAAACGTCCCGGATTTGCTCCAATTCCCCGACAGGTGCGTTGCAGCTCCATTGCATATTTAATAAACCTTTACTTTTTAGCATCAAGGCACTCCTAGATCGCGATGTGCAGAAGCAGCGCAAGCTGACTCCGGCCGGCAAGGACATTCAGTCCCAATCTATCCTCATCAATTCACTGTTTCAAATGGTGTCGATGCAGGCTGGAAACCGGAGTCTGCGAGCGCATGGCGATCCCGTCGTTGTAGTGCAAGGCCGCATCCACTACAACGGCGCCAGTCTTTTGCCGCCTAGCGGAAAATCTGAGCAATTTGCTCAGGTCTACGCTTTAGACGGGTCTGATGCGCAGACAGACAAGCGGATTGTGCACATGCAATCGTTTTCAAATGCAAGTGTCAGCCGTGACGTCATCCACGCTATCACTGAGTATGTCCGCCAAAACTGTTCTTTACCTTATTTCTACCACTACAGGTTCATCATGGCTAACAACCAGATAGCTCAGTCGGTGAAGAAAGGCATGGACGTCTACCGCGAAGCCGTCGAGCAAAACCAGAATGTCGATCATGCGCGGTTGGTCGTCATGAGCAGAGCCGAACTTCGGCAGCGCACTCTGCGAGGCGACGATGACGAACGCGACTCTGGAAGGAACGCAAATGCCGCTGCCGTCGCGCGAGATCTGCACGATCGCCAGCTCACCGTCGTCACTGACGTGGCTGCGATCTACCAACCGGCTGAAGATCACGAAGGGCCTGCGGAACTCCCTCGCGGCACCTACTTCTCAATCGAGAACGATGGCAGACTTCGTCCAATTCCGTATTGGGACGAGAACATCGCACCAATGGTGTTCCCACTGATCCACTTAGGAGGTTAGTTCGACATTTGTGGTCTGCGCTAATGATTCTTTTGTTAAGGAGAGAAAGGATTCGGTGGATATGTTCCGAACAACGCCGATCCTACCTCTAAAAAAGCACCGTTGCCCACTTATGACGCTCATGACTGCACAGTCTGCAATGTGAAATTGAGTCAACGAAGTGTGCAATCGGAAAATTGCAAGAACCACCAAGTGTGCAGTGAAGACGAAGATTTTGGCTCTGAGGAGGACAAAGAAGAAGAAGTCAGAACTGTGGCCGATTTCGACGACCTTGGCTTGGACCTGTCCGCGCCCGAAGTTGCGGACGTCCCGGTTGGCGAACGGGAGTTCAGCATGCGACAGGTCAATGAAATCAACGACCTACTCGCTATTATCGGCGCCAGTGGGGATGAGGTCAACGACGATCAGGACACTATGGATGATTTCGTCCTTGGAATTCCCGCCAATGACGCTGACATTGACGAAGACGAAGAAGAAGACGACGAAGAGGATAATGTTCGGCGAATAGGTATGCTTTTCATTAGCATCTCATTTCTAAGCTCTTCGTTTAGGCCGTCACCGTGTCTGGCTCTCTCATCGTCAAATGGTTCGGTTCCGGATCAGAAGACCAGCACCAGGCAACTTCCACATGTCCGAGCTCGGTCGTCTGTTCCAGCTCTACACAATCGATGAGCTTTGGCGGCTTGACATGCGACAAGTTGAACAGATGAAGAAGCACCACAAGGTCCGGGGAGAAGCTATGAGGACGCTTCGAGAGGTCATTCAGAGGAATGCAAACAGAGTTCTGGGAAGAAACGACGTCCCCCTCGGAAGCATTATGCTGTTTCCATTCAAGTACCCGGGAAGCAGACCCTATATGCAAAAGAAGCTCCAAGATGCGATGGCGATCTTTGGACGAGTTGGCCACCCTACCTTCTTCATCACGGTCACAGGTAGAACACGTGTTTTTGTTTTTTGTTCATTGTTTCTTTATAGGAAATCCAAAATGGCCCGAAGTAGAGAAGGAAAGAAAGCCCGGGCAACCGGATACTGAACTGTTCGATCTCCAGTGTCGAGTCTTTATGCTGAAGCTTAACGAGTTGTTGAGGAATCTTCAACAGTCGTTCGGTGAGCAAGTGGGCATGGCTGCTTCGATCGAACACCAGCAGAGAGGAATGCCACATGCTCACATTCTTCTAACCATCCATCCGGAAGATCGAGCAGAAACAGGCGATTTCCTTAACCGCTTCGTCACAACTGAAGTGCCCGATCCTACGGAAGACCCGGAATTGTTCCGGTTGGTAACTAGCCTAATGGTTCATCACTGCCACGCCAAGTCACCATGTAGAGACGCCGACAATCCGGCTAAATGCACCCGAGGTATTGCTTTCTGTGATTCTTTGTCAAATTGGTTTCGTTCTAGGCTATCCTCAACGACTGCGACTGGAGTCGACAATCGACGACCGTGGGCACGCACAAGTCAAACGTGTTCGGAACAGATCGTTTGTCAAGAGCGTTATTGATTTGGTGAACGGAAAGTTAAAACGAATTGACAAGGAATTGGATTCCCGGTTCATCGTTCCATACAACCCGTTTCTTCTGAGATTTATGGCTTCGCATTGTAATGTTGAGTACTGCAACTCCATTGAATCGGTCAAGTACATTACAAAGTACACGTTTAAGGTAAGTTTCTCTGTCTGTTTACAACTAGCTAAACTTTTCTGTTATAGGGAACAGACTATTGCTTTGTTGGTACACGAGATGGCCGGCAAGTCTCATTTGCCGTGGCCGAGAACGATGCAAATCCAGTCAGTGCGGCTGTGATGAACCCCAACCCGGCAGGAATCACCGTTGAGTTTGACGAGACCAAGAACGTCGAACTTTTCCGCACCATTGGTTCACATGAGTCGTTTTTGCGCATCATGTCCTATCCGATAGTGCACATGTCGCATACTGTCGTCTTTCTGCCGGTCCATTTCGAAAACGATCGCTTCGTCGCTTTTCATGAGCTTGCTGGGGCTGATGAGTTAGAAAGCCGCATGGACCGGAAATCGCACTTGGAAGCGTTCTACGACTTTTGGCAGAACAACACGGATAAGGTTGAACCGCTCACCTACTTGGAAATGGGTGAACTCTTCCGCTTTATCCCCCAAACGCGACAATGGAAGATCCGAGAGCGAAGAAAGAATGTCATCGCGCGGATGCAAGCAATTCCCTTAGGCAAAACCGAATTGTTTGCACTGCGTGCACTTCTTATGCACAAAAAGGTCAGTTGTGTTGTTAGACTTTCATGACGTCTGCGTTTAAGGGCCCTACATGTGAAGCTGATCTGAAGGGAACACATGCCACCTTCCAAGAAGCTGCTGTTGCTGAGGGAATACTTGATTCACCAGAGTTCTGGGATCGCTACATGGACGAAGTTTTGGAGTGTTCCCGATCTCCAGCTCACTTCCGTGCCGCATTCGCTCGCGTGGTCACCGGCGCTTTCCATCCGCAGCCGTTAAACTTTTTCCATCGTTATGAAGAGGCTCTCTTTAGACCTTGCCTTAACCAGACTCCCGAACAAGCACGAGTATGCTTTAAATTCGCTACTCACACTTAATGCCTTTTTTCAGGTCATTGGCATTAACGATTTGGAGCGTCGACTGCGGCGATTCGATTTTTCCTTAGCTCGATTTGGTGTTGACATTTCGTGCTTTGTGGAAAATCGAAGCTTTTACGGCCATCTTGCTGATGACGCAGGACACATTGACATGACAGCGGTCGGGCAACAAGGAGCAGCTGACTTTGGTCGTCTCAATCCAGGACAACGCATTTTTGTCCAATCCGTCATCAACGCGTCGAACGGGAACAATCCGCAAAAACTGTTCGAGCTCAATGGTTCAGGCGGCACGGGCAAAACTATGGCGCTCAACACGCTAATCCGCATTTTGATGGCTCACGGAAAGAATGTTTTGGTTTGCGCGTCCACAGGCGCTGCAGCTACACTCTTAGTTGGTGGAAGAACCGTCCACTCAGCATTCCGAGTAAGTGTTCAAGTCATTCTTACTCATGTTTGCCCTTATCTTTCAGGTTGGCCCCGGAAGAGCTGTTCCAAACTACAGTGGACACACTCCGCAAGGACAACGGATAGCGAAGGTCGATGTGATTGTGTGGGACGAGATCACAATGTCCCCCAAGCAGCTCATCGAAGGAATTGAGCGCTACTGCCGAGACGTTACCGTAAACATCCATGAGCCGTTTGGAGGCAAAATTGTCATTGTGTCTGGAGATTGGAAGCAGCTTCTTCCAATTGTCGATAACGCTTCGTCTCCAATGGATCAGTACAGAGCGTCCTTCTGCAACTCTCCGCTCCGAGATTCGTTCTTTACCATTCAGTTGACTGAGAACATGAGAGTAGCTCCTGGAGAAGTTGAACACCGCAACTTCATCGAACGAGTAGGTACTGGCTACTACGTACAACGCGGAGATCGATTTGTGAAACGCCGCTGGATCAAGACTCCTTCTCAGATCAACGTGAGCCGAGACGCAACTGCCCTGATGAACGAGATGTTCCCGGACCAACTCATCAACGATCCACAGCAACACGCCGAACTAGGTAGGCAATTTTTGCGTCCACTCTCTTTCATTTTCAATTACTTAGCAAAACGAGCAATTTTGTCTCCACACAACGCAACTGTTGACAGCGTGAACGCTGACATTCTGCATCGCGTTGAGGGTGCACTGAACCAGTACACGTCAGTGGACACTCCTGTGGACGACGACAAATTCAACGTGCCACTTATGGGACCTGAAACATTCCATACCATCACGCCTTCCGGATTTCCACTGCACCACTTGGATCTGAAGGTCGGCTCAATGGTGATGCTACTACGCAATCTGGACGTTGAAGCTGGACTGAGCAACGGTGCAAGGGTACAAATGTCCTTACTATTCGTTGCGGTAACCTATTTTTTTCAGCTCATAATTGTCGAAATGCAGCAGTTTGGCGTGCTCTGCAAATTTGCGGACCCTGTTAGGGGAGCGGAAGATGTGTTTTACATTTCTCCGCTGTATTTCAAGCATGTGGATAAGAACGGCTCCATGTTCTCATTCACTCGCCGGCAACTCCCTCTACGGCTAGCCTACGCGATGACCATCAACAAGGCTCAAGGAAAAACCCTTGAGAAACTCGGGTTGTTCTTGAATACCAATTGCTTCTCTCACGGCCAGCTGTACGTAGCTCTTTCACGCGTCCGTGCAGCATCATCGCTGACCGTCTTCATCCCGCCAGATCCCAATCATCCGCGACGAGCGGCACGTATGCTGAACATTGTCTGCTCGGCTCTCTTTCCGCCGCCAATTGTCGACGTCGATCAAGGTATTCCGCAACAGCCTCAAGCCTACGACGACGGTGACGAAGACGAGAACAACGACAACACCGCCGAGGACGATGTCATGGATGAGGCGACAAATGCTGGCACTGAACAAATTCCCGAAGGCAATGCACAGTTCGAGAACAATGATCAAGCGCTCACTCCTGCAGATTACGATGAGGAAGACGACCCAGACAATTGGCCATGCGTACTAGAAAGACGAGCAAGAGATCGGGCCTTAGAGAACAACGACAACACTGCCGGGGACGATGTCATGGATGGGGCCACAAACGCTCTGAACATTGTTCAAGCGCTCACTCCTGCAGATTACGATGAGGAAGACGACCCAGACAATTGGCCATGCGTACTAGAAAGACGAGCAAGAGATCGAGCTGCTCAAGACAATGAAGACGCGTAATCACAATGGATTTTCCGGATCCGAAGACAGCAAGGACGTAGAATCGAAGACAACAAGGACGTAGAACCGTATGATATTAGGGTCTTAGTGTACATATGCAAAATCTGTACGGGTTTGTGATACTGTGATAATATTTTTAAACTGTGATAACATCTAAACTACTGTGATATGTAAATATTCTTATTTGATTGGTCTTTATCATAAAATAACCAAATATTTACCGGCTTTTCTCGCTTGCAATCTGTGCTAATCTGTGCTAATCACATTGCTTACATTAGAAAATTCTCTGATCGTCTGACGCTCTCTCACACCGCTGCTCTCACGCGATCGCTCATTGATGGGGTCAGTCGATTAATCGAGTTCTGGGTAATTCAACCGGTGATTTTACATGAGCTCAGCTTCGACAAATCTGATGGCTTAGACATGATTTTCGGGCTTCGTGTAACTCTTACCGGCTCCCGCAAACAAACGTGCATCGCAGAACTATCCCCTAGTCTGTGTAATTATCTGTTACGTAGGCGAAATTTTGTTATATTCAGCGGCGCGCAGCGCCGCTCTGTCTGTGCCGATTGTTTTGAAATTTGGTATACTAAGTCGCTAGGGGCCTAACTTTAAATTTTGAAAAATTTCGCTGTGAGACCAAAAATTGTGGTAAAAGTCTACTATTTCAATCTATAGGATTTTTTGTTGGGATTGATAATGGGGGAAAAGTGGATATATTCTGAAGCTCTGATCAATTCTAGCTCGGTTTATGCAAAAAAATTTGAAAAAAGTATTTATTTTTGTGGTCTTGGACGAAAAATGAGTGCAAATTTGGCCGTTTTGGACGTGAGGCTACCAAAAACATCTTTTGTCAACGAATTTTTGATTTTGTCCTCATTTTTGGATATGTTGTAGCCAAAGAGCTGCTCTACAAAAGTTATCGGATGAATTGGCTGATTCGCGGTGAGAGCCGAGAAATGTCGTTGTGAAGTTTTGAAAATTGAAAAGTGGCAAGTTGAGAATTGAAAATGAATGTGTGTACAAAGGTTCGACTCTTTTGTTGATTGGAGCGATTGAGGGCTTGATCGATCGGCCTTGAGCTGATCTATCCGAATATACATAGTTTGGTGTGTTTTGGGTTACGTCTCGAAGAGAAAATTTCGATTTTGTTCAAAAATGGTGATTTTTGGTGTTTAGGTCAGACACGTGCTTCAAAAAAGCATTATCTCATCGTGGTTTTGTTTGTTTTGGCTGAATGTTGGTTTATTGAGAAGGAAAAGGTCCAACTTGAAAAAGTTATCGGATGAAATTTTGTGATTCGCGTCGAGACCCGACTTATGATCGATTTAGAAAAGTTGATATTTCTCAACGTAGGCTGACGCGTTTAATCACGCAAGCCGATTCCGATGATTTTGAGTAGCTACCGCCAACACGGCGAGCGAAGCGAGCTCACGCGAGCGAAGCGAGCTTGGGAGCTGATTGCCGGGGAGCTTGATCGCGCCGTGGAGGCCTTCCGGAGCGAAGGGAACGCGGAGCGTTCCCGAAGCGGAGGAA
>MQUG01001523.1:0-16120 GCA_007213375.1 Steinernema feltiae | reverse complement strand
GCTGACTGGATCCGTATTGGAGGCGACGATTTGGCTGGAGTGTCTTAATGGGACACGGACGTTCCAGAATTGTGTCTGGAACTGTTGGGAACTCGATGTTCGTCTACTCCCACTATTGATCAAGCTGGATCCGATGGTGAAGGCAGAGTTTCCGTATTCGTCCTCATTCACAAGCTCTGGAGTATAAGGCGCAGGCCTACATTTATCGGAACATGTGTGGTCTTGTCACGACCCCACCCTGAGGCCAACGGTGCAAGTAACGGTGTCACTTGATCACTGTTTACTGTGCTTGGTTGTTTTCTGGCTATTTCCGGCCGTTTTTTTTTCACTTGATTTTGACGGCATGCGCTTCTCACCCGTCCGGATGGGGGCACCTGATCAGATTGACATTCTTCATCACTCATCAACGTATCATCTCGTTTTATTCCAGCTGCCTACATATAGCTCAACATCAAAAAACTCAAAACCATACTCGTAGCCAGAAACTGTTGATTCCATAGTCTCTCGTCTCTTCTCTCTCGTTTAAGCCAAACCTGCAAGAATTACACAAACTGCCAGTTGAGAAGATGTAGCTACTATACGCTTCAACACATGCAGATTCGTTTTTGCAGCGCTGTCAAGAGGATGATCAAACTGAATGTCAGTCGCGTCGACTGGCAACGTCGATTCAAAGTAGCTTTCCAGTTTCTGAAAGGTTTCCGCAGAAATTTTAGCCTCGATCTTCTTGCTCTGGACGACAAATCGCTCCTGTTGCTTTCCAGGCTTGTGCGCTTCTGCGATCACCTCAAACGGCAGTTCATATGACGAACCGAGTTCTAGTCTTCAAAATGAGGTCTCTTCACAAAATCCAAAAAGAGTTCTCTCAGCTTGAACAGCGTTTCAACACCACGGATGCTTAGTGTTCTTAGGTACTTTGAGTTCAGCTGGCGCTTGAGAAAGTTGATCGAGTGAAGCGATCCATATTTCTGGAACGCATCACTATAAGCAACAGTCGAAAATCGAGTTCCCAACAGTTCCAGAATTGTCTCTGGAACAGCGTGGAGGGCGATAAACTCGTAAAGTTGTGACGCTTTAGCTTTCAGATTTGGCGAAATCGTCAAATTCGTTTGACGTTTGGTGTAGCGTAAACTCCTGCTCATCATGAATTCCTTCCCGCATTCCGCCCAGGAGCCATCGATTAGCGCGAGATTTTGAAGTTCAGCCTCGTTATCCGATTATGCGGTTCTGACTCGATGACTTCGTGGATGATTTCGTTTGGGAGAACGGCGAAATCGTTGGCCAAGCTCCGGCTTCAAGTGCTCAGGGTAGTCCTGATGCGTGTAGAGCAGCTGCACAGATTCCTCGAACAAACCAATTACTAGCGCTCGTGCTGATGCGCTCGTCGTCAGGCTTCTCCAGTATCTCCTTACTTTTGCCAACGATTTTCGAGATTTGTTTGCAGCGGTCAAATTCCGAGTGAATTGGGCGCCAAATGGAGGCGTTCTGGGGCATTTCCTAGAATCGCAGATTAACTGAAGGCGTTGGAGGCGACTTACTTGTGCGATCTCAGCTCGTTCCCGCCGCAATTCTGCCGTCATCTCTTCAACGAGCTCCAATCTTCGTCTTTCGAGGTTTTGCGCTTCCAAGTCTACCCTCGCTCGTTCAGATCGATTCTCGGCCAATCGGGCATCAATGCCCTGTAGCTCCCTATCGAATTCCTTTAACCTATGCTGGCAATCCATTATTGGGTGATTTGTTTGTGAAAACAGCGACTTTTATGCGTTAAAAGCAACGCAATGCACCGCTCAGACGCGTTCATCTTTCCGGGGTCTCGACACGATGTTCGTTTGTACGCTTTGTCAAACCAAGTCCAGTCCAAGTCAGAAACTCAAGTCTGAGCAAATTGCAAACACCACGATCTTAGAAGACAGAATCGTTAAATGATCGCGAAACGCCAAGCCTATACTTGCCACGTAACATAGGCGCAAGCGGTACTGTCGTTACAATGTTCTCTTCACAAAGCATCAAATACAACGAAACTAACGATAAAGTAAACGTATCATACGCATCCCCGCTTCAAGAATCGGATTGTAAAACGAATCTCCGATGAGGTAGTCGATGAAATTTCCCGTTTGAAACTTGTATTCCAATATGCCCAGCACACTGAAAAGAGCAGTAAAGGGGCATGTAATAAAGACAAACAAAACTAACAAGCCTAGTTGTTTGATGTTTGACTTCGATGACCGGAGCTGCGTAATCTTTTTGAGTTTCTTAGAGTTCATTTCTTCTTCAGCTACGTTAAACAGCGTGTGAAGGGTTCTAAACGTTGACTGGAGTTCGAAATTCAAAAGCGTTAAGCGACTCTGTTGTCCAGGGGAGTTTCCGGGAGCAGTACCAAACAAGTGGTCTTGAACATCGGGATCGCACAGAAGTTCAATACGATTGACGCGGATATCATTGTTCTTTGCTAATATCGATTGCGAAATGGTCAACATCACAACACGATTCGTGTACACAGCGCGGTCTTCTTCGTCCCTGCGCACATCATCACCTACGGCCAAAATTTGCAGGAATTTCTCCTTAGAAATCGGATGATCGACATAACTGTTAAGCTTAAGAAACACGTTGAGCATGAAAATGATGAAAAACAGGTTACCTTCTGTTTTCCAGGAAAACTTCCGAGTAATCTAGAGACGACTTCAAAACAACTCTCAGGAACAGGAAGGAGCCTTAATTTGTCATGCATATTTGTCTCTAGGAGCTCTGGTTCGATACGACGACGTTGCACACTTCGTGCTTTACTTCGCTCCTCGAGATCGTCGTTCACAACCTTAAATCAGGAAAATAGTCGTAAAAGTACGGTAAAGGACTCACTTCAGGCAAAAGAGGTTCAGAATCGGATTGGTTAAACGAGAAAGACGTAGTGGGGCGGTCGGAGTTGAAGGTAGGCGGAGAAAGCGACGACGTATCGTTCAGTGCAATGGGAATCTGTTCGCCGGACGCATCATTCTGAACTTTCAAAAATTAAAAGGATTGCAAGAAAGAACCTCACCGTTTCCGGTCGGATTGATTGAGTCGTTTCCGTTTGTTGTGGAGGGTTACTGACTGAGTCCCGATGATCCTTAAAACAATTCAATAGCCACGGGAGTACTGTAGGAAACTTACAACAGCGTTCGAATTGTGTAGATAGTTTCTTTCTTTGGCCACTAAGCACCTCATTGCGTCGATAAGAGACTTTTGCTTGTTTTCGAGTAGAGATGCTTTGGACACTAAGTTCACGCGGCGATTTTCGAGTTCACTTATATCCAAATGGAGCTGGTTTTGTGCCGATCGGTTTGTTGCCAGTTGATCCGTAACTTCTTGCAATTTCTGCTCGCACTGCTCAAACGAGTTCTGATCATCCATCGTGGCTTACTGCAGACACTAAAGAGTAATTCAGCTGTTCAAAGGGCACAACATTGCAAAATATAGCAGGGCAATCCCGGAAATTACAATCGTACGAAGAAATCTTTATACAAAAGGCGAATTTCAGTTTGGGAATACAAAAAGAGAAGATGGGAACAAGATGGGGCATTCGAGCATTTGGGACCTTGTCGCTGAAATACTCAAATTGAACTGATTAACAAGGTACGCTAATGACATACAGACAGACGTTCCTTGTTCCATCCGCGAATCACACCTGACACCAAGGAAGAGAGGAGGAAGACAACGTTCGGAAGCAAGAAGATCGAGCGAACGAGTGAAGAACAGAGGAGACTTTCATTTCAATTCACACCTGAAACGCCCATTTTTGCAAATCATACACCATAATCGAAGGCTTTACCCTTGATCCTTGATTACTGTAGCCAAATACTTGGATTCCTTGCATTCGATGAATTTCAGATAGAAATGAAGCATAGCTGTGATGAATGGGCTAAACGATGAACTCACCAAATGTTTATTAAGACAAAGGACTGTTGAATCGCGCGCTGCTGCACAGACGCCGTAATTATGACTACTGTACACACTGTAGCTGTAGCTGACGATATGTTTGTCTCGACGATCAAACTGTTGCGCGTTGAACTTACACAACATTACAGTCGGAGACAACGGGAGTCTGTGCAACAAAACGCTCTACATCACATTATACAAGTGAAGAAGATGCGAAATTTCCGTTTTCGTGTCCATTCTTCAAGAACGCAAGAACTGAGCGAAGACAAAGAAAGTCGAAAAATCCGTCGTTATCTTCCGCGTATTCCAAGTAGTCTTCTTTTGTGTTTGTGTCCTTTCACCTGAAACAAGTTACTTGCAATTGCGATGTCCAAAATCGATGCGATACTCACAATACATCACAGTTGGAGACGAGGAAGAGGAAGAGAATTCGAGCAACTCAGTCTGTCAGAATATTAACTCTAAAACGATCTGATTGAGCTGACTAACAAGATACCGTAGTGACATACAAGTGAACCCTCTCTTTGCGGACGACCGATGAAGAATGGACAAGTGGTTGTCGATCGATGGAGAAGATGAACGAGGCGACGAGAAGAAGAAGACAAGAAGTTCCTTTGACGTATATTCTAAAATGATTTGAATTGAGCAAATAACGATTATGCGATTTGATTTACGGCTGTTGATTCGAGATCGCAGAGAGGAAGAGACGTAAGGAAGAATGAAAACGTCGAAATCTTCCCGATTCGCTTGCTTCTACAATGGCCACTGCTCAGTGACGACTCGTCTTCGTTCGAGTAAGCAGACTGACACCGAGAAGACGTCTCGCTATGATCTAAAACTCGATTTGAACGGTTTCTATGCTCAGCGAACCTACCCAAGTTTTTTTCTCTTGATGGAGATCAGGAATGCAGTCCGTCCTGCTGTCGTTCGAGAAATCCTTCGTGCCGCTTCATGCTCGCGAAGGGCAAATGTATCTAAAACAGCACGAGCAAAAACTGTCGAAAAAGAAAAATGAAATGCGGGGAGTCAGAGAGAATTAAACCGTTCGGTAATAGAGAGGAAGAAGGCGCTCAAATAGCTGAAAGCGCCGCAAAATCGTTTAGTTCGTTTACAATGGGTGAAAGTGGCACGTACGCTGGGAATGAAACGAAGGAGAGCGCTTATAATTTCAGATAGTTTGCATCAACATGAGACGAAGCGTTGTAAATGCCTCAAGCACGCGCAGATCAGCTCTCGTAACTTGGAATAGCAATTCCTCAAAATGGAAATGCCTCGCACAAATTGCACTGATCCGCGCGCAGCAATCAAAAGAGACAAAATGCGGAGCGGCACGAGGAGTTTTCAGAGACGAAACGAATCAGATTAGCTGAGGATGGCTCGCTTGGAGAGAACGACGCGAAAATACAATGCATGGAAGGACGGCGCATCCAAAACACACCAAAAACCAATTGCATCAACCGCTCCACGCATAAAGACACCGCACGCTTCTAAAATTCACAACAAACAACTCGCACGGAATCGAAACGCGCATTCGTGCATTTCTGTATGCTATGACCGCAAAATGCGCAACCAAACTGCGCGCAAGGAGTGTGCACCTCTGCACAACAACCAAATGCAGCACAGCAAAATCAACAAAAATACGAGCAATCACCCACAGCACGCGGTAGAGATGTGCGCGCGAAGTTCACGCAGTTCTGAAAACAACGAAAGAAACGACCAAAAAAGTCAAAAACAGAGTGCAGCGATGGAGATATCAGATGAGAACGATCGTTCGGGAGCAAGAAGTGAATGAAAAGCGGAATGAAAAGAAAATAGAGAGGAAAACTGGATGAGAGTGAAATGAAAAAATTTCAGAAAGTTTCGGGTAAGCAGATGCGACGGAGCATTGCACATAGCAATGAGAAGCTCTCAACGTGCAGAGCAGCTACGAAACGCGTTGCAACGACCGACGCACCAACTCGCACGGTAGAGATGCGCGCGCGAGGTGCATTCGCGCAGAACTGAAAACAACAACGCCGAATATTCGAAACGCGATTCAAAGCGATTTCCGAGCGAGAGGTGAGCGAGAGTAAACTTGGCCTGACGCCGTCAAGGATCAAATCGCACTGTTTGCAGCTACAGACGTGGTCCTGCGGTGAACTCTTGGTCTTTGATGCGGTGTTGTGGTTACGGGGTTACGAAGGTGACCGAAGAACATTCTGGCCGCTGCATTCGCCCGTTTTGGCGGACGTCCTGCTCGCCCTGGCGCTCTCGCATGGACGTTAGTCAGATTGGCAGAAATAACACTGTTTGCGGTCGTCGGGGGTCAATTTGAGCGTTGGGATCGACGGATTTGAACTAAGAACACTTATTCTCACTCAGAAATCGATGCATTCAGAGCGCGCTGTGTGTGCTGGGACACATTCACACGAGAACACCCCAATGAACGCACAGGCGATGTTACGCATTGTAAGTGGTTAGACCAGCACATCTGTAAGTCCTATGGGCGTTTCAAGGGCACACAATGACCGGACGCCGGGAATACGGCAAAATTAATCAAAAGTTAGTTGTCCTGTGGCGTTTTGGATGAACGACGCTGCGTGTATTGCATTTCTCGTATCATTTGCTCTACATACAGGATGTCCTGAGCTTTTTCGCTCTAATTTTTATCGTGTTGCGCATCTTTTTTCGACTCGTCTGATGTCTGTCTGTCTGAATTTCTGTCTGAATTTGCATCGGAAATCCAATTCCGAGGATTTGCATCGGGAGAAAATCCATCGAGGCGTCCAAGGTTTTCACGTGATAGGAGGGACCCATTATTGACCACGCTGAATCCGATGGTGAAGGCAGAATTTCCGTATTAGTCCTCATTCAGAAGCTCTGGAGTATAAGGCGTGGGCCTACATTTATCGGAAACATGTGTGATCTTGTCACGACCATCCTGAGGCCATCAGATTGATCGATGCATTGCCATTCTTCAAAGCTGTTTACTCAATTGTACCCTCAACCCGTCTCTTCTCTCTCGAGATTTTGCAGTTCAGCCTCGTTATCACGACTGTGCGGTTCTGACTCGATGACTTCGTGGATGATTTCGTTTGGGAGAAAGGCGAAATTGTTGGCCACGGCCGGCTTCAAGTGCTCAGGGTAGTCCTGATGGGTACGATTCCGATGAACTCCGCACAAATATGATCACAAATACGCACAAACAGAACTGACATTCGCCGTTGAAACTGACCAGACAATCCACGATTGTGGATCCTGTCGCGCTTTTCCTGTTCGCTTCGCGTTTGACTAGAGAACTGACATCACAAAGTTGTTTGAACAGTTTTGTTGTGCAAATGAACTCCTTTTACGGTTCTCCTGTGCAGATTGAGATCCCGATGCAGATCCCGTTGAACTCGGGCTGCACGAGGCGAAGGAACCGCGGTCGGAGGAGGAGCGGCAGAACCACCGCTTCAACGGCAATGTCGCCAAGGAGGACACGGAGCTTCTGGAGCCGCTGGTGCCGCGGCCGAAGCTCGCGGACCTCGGCTATGAGGAGGGCGCTGTGCCCTCCGAATCCATCCCGCCTCCCCTCCGTCGGCTCCGCGCGATCGTCGCGTGGCTCGGGCTGCACGAGGCGAAGGAACCGCGGTCGGAGGAGGAGCGGCAGAACCACCGCTTCAACGGCAATGTCGCCAAGGAGGACACGGAGCTTCTGGAGCCGCTGGTGCCGCTAGAATGTTTCTGGATGTTCGTTATCATAATTACGGCCAATCTATTGTCGAATGAATTCTGAGGATCCTGTTCATCGCATCGGCCGTATCCGTGACCGTAGTCTCCGTGATGTCCATAGTCGTCATGTCCGTGACCACCGTGACCATAGTCGTCGTGTCCACAGCCGTCATGACCGTAGCCGTTGGTCGCCTGAAATCACCGAATTGTGTCTTTTGAAGTTGAAACACGGTCACCTTGAGCGAGAGAGAACGCGAAGAGGAAGGCGACGAGGAGAGCGAATCCGAGGAGAAGCGACTGACAATCGCTTTTATTCTCGCGAAAGGAGGTCAATTAGCGTGACAGATTGGAATGAGTCGCGTGGTGAAAAGCGACGCGGCGACTCATTTGCAACAAAGCGCAGTCTTAATTGTTCCACGAATTCATAGATTGCCAGTAACATTGCCGTTGTAACGGGCTAGAACGAGGGTTAGACACGCACTAAGGATTTATCATTGGAACACGGGGAAACTGACTCACCCTCCCAGGCGGGAGCCAGGGATGGAACTTCTGCTGATGATGTGGTTCGACGGCATCGCTTATACGGTCGCATCGCCACGCGGGATTACGGTGTCCCTTGACGCGTGGCGAGACTCCACCGCCGCACCGTCTTCACTGACTTTTTAGCATCCATAGAAAAGCAGGTGGGAGAAAGGCCAATTTGTCACAATAAGTAAACATGTTTTATTCTATCACCTCGAATGATTAACCACACATTATAACTCTCTCGTAGAGCAATGTTAAACGACAGGTTTACGCATTGATCAGCGTTGATTTCAACCCAAAAAGAATAGCTGCGTTCCGAATACTTGAAAGACCTTTGTCTAGATTCATACCACATCGACATGGACGACGCGTTAGAAGACTCCTTGGTGAAATTCATCTCAAAACCCGTTTTTGAGCATCTGAAACTATATTGCACGCCCGATTTCGATACCGAATACTTTCCAATTTCAATCCTCGAATCAGCTCTGCGGGCGTGGGAAGTGAGAGATCACTTCGACGTTGATCATCAACAAATCAGGGGTTATACACTGAAATCCTGGGTGGACTTCCTGAAATTAGCTCAAATTGATGCAAAAACTGTCATCTCACAGTGTACCACGCATCCCAAAGAGTTTGAAGTAATCGCGCGACACCCAAAGATTCCTAATGCAAAAGTCCTCTTTTGGATGGACAAATTTGGAACATTCTGGATAATTTTCTGCAATTCGACCGCTGATGACTGTAAACACGATCCTAAAGTTCATTGTTTAACACTGCATTAATTGCGTTTTGCTGATTGTGTATTTCAATAACGCGGATTGATAATGAATATTTTGGGCGCGGATTCGTACAGTTTGAGTTCACAAGTTTGATTTACTTACATCTATTGTCGGATCGCGCGTGAATTTCCACGCGCAGAAAAGGCGGTAAACGCCATCTTCGTGGGTGGTCGTGCGTGTTTTCAACGGGGAATGCCAGACGGCGCCGTGCTAAGTCAAATTTCTCGCTCCACGTAGAATTAAATCGCTTTTTCTCTAGTAAACTTTGTTCGCAAGGTTCTAATCCATATTTGTGCGGAGTTTCACGCAAATCGGAATGATTCCCAGGGAGGAGTTCTCATTTTAAGCTTGAAAAGTCGTTTTTCACACGTTTTTGTTCGGATTCTCGGCTTAGTTGTGTGTTTTCTGGTGTCTTCTGTCTTTTCTGAGCACTGCAGTTGTCAACAGATCGGAATTCCATCCACTTGGACGTCTAAGTGATCAAAAACGCGCAGAGTGACTGTTGCAGAGTGAAGTGTCAGAAGTGCCAGCCGAATTGAAGGCAAGACACCCGTGGACATTTGATTTCTCTTTTTATTGCTCAGAACAGCTTGCGAAGGACAGAGGACACCAGAAAACACACTACTAAGCCGAGAATCCGAACAAAAACGTGTAAATAACGCATTTCCAGGCTTAAAATGAGATCTCCTCCCTGGGAATTATTCAGATTTGCGTGAAACTCCGCATAAACATGGTTTAGAACCTCGCGAGCAAAGTTTACTAGTGAAAAAGCGATTTAATTCTATGTGGAACGAGAAATTTGACTTAGCGCGGCGCCGTCTGGCATTCCCCGTTGAAAATTGACGAGACAATCCACGAGTGAGGCTCCTGTCGCGCTTTTCCCTGTGGAAATTCACGCGCGATCCGACAATAGTACAGTGTGCAATCGCTGTATCTGGCGTTGGGACGGTACTGGAACAAGGGTTTGGCTGGTCATTGGCTCTGCCGAGTGCACTTTCCGTTGCGGAAAGGTGAAAATTTCAGGCATCTTCCCTCCTCCCAAAGAGCAATGCGATCAATGAGCAATTCTTGACCGAATTAGGGTAATTAGAGGGCGAGAAGCATGTGGGGAACATCAGATTTGCATAAAAACCCCGAAAAACGCAGTTTTGTGCAAGATCTCCATTTTGTCTCTGTTGTCCCGCGGCGAAATGCCTGATTTTCGAGAGTACAGTAGTTACGATTATGGCATTGCTTTTTTGGAGGAGAGAAGGTGGCTGCAATTTCCACCATAACATTCTGCACCCGAATTCGCGACCGATTTGTGGTCGTGGGTGGTCCCCACGATGGCTTCTTTTTTGAAAAGATCCCGGGGTGAAAAGATCCTGGACAAAAAAAAAACCTTAGTTTGAGAGATGCCCAAATTTGTCAAGATGATCTGTGCTTCCATGGCCATTCTAGACCAATTCGCTGTCGCGAAGAACTCTCATGCCATCGGAATCACGTGAAGCGGCCGCCGGAAATAGTCAGATCTCACAGCTGATCATTGTAGCAATTAGGGAGAATAGAAACCATGGAGGCCGTCGTGGGACCGAGTTTATATGAATTTATTAGCAACTCTAAACTTTATGACAAAAATATTTGTTCTGAAGAGCAGTATAATCAACAGTTTTTGCAATTTCTGCATCAGACAACCAAATATGTATGCAAAACGACAGGACCAAATCAAAGCCAAAATCGCAACCAGAGGATATTGGTCTTGCTATTACCGTAATCGTTCTGATCGTAGCAATGGTAGCTCTGGAGATTAGTAAACAGTTTCAGGTTCGTTTTCGCAGTACGCAGAACAGGGTGATTCCAGCACAATTCACTCGAATCGATAGGCAACTTTGTCCTGAAGTATTTCTCCATTTTCTCAAAGGTTTTCTGAGAAATTCCGGCCTTGATCTTCTTGCCCCGGACGTCAAATTGCTCTGTGGCTTTCCATGCTTTGTGTGCCTCTTCGAAAACACGAAACGGAAGCTTTCGGAGCGAGAGCTCCTCAAACGTGGCTCTCCGTACAAATTCCACAAAGAGTCCGTTCAGCTCTTCGGTTCTGACGTTTCCACCAATTCGCAGCGTTCTCAACCACTTTGACTTCAACTGGCGCTTGAAAAAGTTGATCACTTGCGTCAGGGTCGATTTCGAGCCTCCGAAACATCTAAAGCCGCAATCCGACCATTCGACGGTCGAGAAACGATTGCCGAGCAACTCGAACATTTCGCCGTTTCGCACATTCTCGAATTTGATGAATTCGTAGAGTTGGGGCGCCTTAGCTTTCAGTTTGTCAAAGTCGTCGTGTTGTCCAATTTCGCTGTAGCGCATGCTCCTGTACATGGCGAATTGCTTTGCGAAATCCGCCCAGGATCCATCGAGCAGCGCCAGGTTTGCAAAATCCGCTTCATTATCAACGGCATAAGTCTCCGACTCGATGACATCGTGGATGATTTCATTCGGCAGGAAGATGAAGTCGTTTGCCAAGACCGGCTTCAAGCTTTTGGGGTATTCTTGATGAGTGCACAGTAGATTGATGGTTTGTCTAAACAGGTCAACTACTGCGCGCCTAGTGCGCTTATCGTCAGACTCCGCTAAGAACTCCTTTCGCTTGCCAACGAGTTTCGCGATCTGATTAGGACGATCAAATTCCGAGCAAAGAACGGCGTTTTGAACGTCTCCTCTCTCTGCCCTCAGAGGATTACGGTAGACACTTACTGCCGCTGTGTTCGGAACGATCGCAGCAGGTCGCACTTTAGCGCGCATCTCCCCGAGAAGCTCCATTTGACGAACTTCGATTTCTCTTGCCTCCAGGTCCAATTTGGCTCGCGCCGCTTGATTCTTGGTCCACCGCTCGGTCAAACGGCGCAGCTCTTCCTCGCATTCTTCGAACGTTCGCTGATGATCCATTTTCGACTTGATTGAGCGTGGACATTATGCGTGGGCGTGGACGGCAGAAGCAAGGCGATAAGCAAGATGCATCGCTCAGCTAGACGATGTGTGCACACTGCGCACAAAAGTGCGAACATTAGGCAATGCGCTACTGCAGTTGGCACTTTATTTCTCATATAATTTGATTTACATATTGATTTACATATTACATTTTGATTTGATTTACGGAGGCACTTCGATGGAAGGGTAAAAGGGTCACTACTCACCGCTGGCTGGATCCCCGTTGGAGGCGACGAATTGGCTGAAGTACCTTAAGGAGACACGAACGTTCCAGAATTGTGTTTGGAACTGTTGGGAACTCTGGAGTATAAGGCCCAGGCCTACATTTATCGGAACATTTTCGGAAATAAATGCATTGCCATTTTTCATCAGCCATCAACGTCTCATCTTCGTTTTATTCCAGCTCAACCACAACCACACATGCCCACATATAGCTCAACAACAAAAAACTCAAAACCAGATAGTAGTTTGTTGACTCTGTTCTCGAAACTGTTGACACCATAGTATATCGTCTCTTCTCTCTCGTTCAAGCGAAACCAAGACTCTACCAAATCTGCCATTGAGGATGCGTTGATTTCGTTTGGTGTAGCATATCATAAATTCCTTCGCGAATTCCGCCCAGGAACCATCGATTAGCGCGAGATTTTGCAGTTCAGTCTCGTTATCACGATTATGCGGTTCAGACTCGATGACTTCGTAGATGATTTCGTTTGGGAGAACGGCGAAATCGTTGGCCAAGTCCGGCTTCAAGTGCTCAGGGTAGTCCTGATGCGTGTAGAGCAGCTGCACAGATTCCTCAAACAATCCGATTACAGCGCTTGTGCTGATGCGCTCGTCGTCAGGCTTCTCCAGTATCTCCTTACTTTTGTCAACGATTTTTGAGATTTGTTTGCAGCGGTCAAATTCCGAGTGAATTGGGCGCCAACGGGAGGCGTCCTGGGGCATTTCCTAGAATTGCCGATTAACTGAAGGTGTTGGAGGATTGCTGTTGGCGACTTACTTGTGCGGTCTCAGCTCGTTCCCGCCGCAATTCTGCCGTCACCTCCTCAAGGAGCTCCAATCTTCGTCTTTCGAGGTTTTGCGCTTCCAAGTCTAACCTCGCTCGCTCAGATCGATTCTCGGCCAATCGGGCATCAATGCCCTGAAGCTCCCTATCAAATTCCTCGAACGTATGCTGGCGATCCATTTTTGGGTGATTTGTTTCTGAAAACAACGACTTTTATGAGTTAAAAGCAACGCAATGCACCGCTCTAATGCGTTCATCTGGCGGGGTCTCGACACGGTTTGTGAAAAGATGCTGATTATTCTGATTGCGAGCGGCTTTTATGCGTTAAAAGCAACGCAACGCGGTTGTGTCGAAATGAGATGCAATGCTCGCCTGGGAATGTTCGCACGTTGGTTTTGATGACCGCGCCGGCCTTTTCAACGCGAAATGCCACGTTCGGACATAGCGAGACTTTGCTGACAATTTTTTACCGTTGACCGCCGATTATCATCGATTTTTATACAAAGTGTGCCTGCTGGTTCGTTTGGAATCTTTGTCAATCCTTACCCGAAACACAATCTTATATTAAGCCTAGGCCATTGGCATAAAACACAAGTATTTGGGTCCTTCACGCAAGCCTAAGCACTACCTGCGCCCTACCTCAATAAAACCACGGAAATCTCCAAGCCTAAGCACTTCCTGCGCTTGACCTCGATAAAACCACAGAAATCACCAAGCCTTAGCACTCCCCGAGTCCATACCTCGATAAAACCACAGAAATCAACCACGCGACCGAACCCAAATTTGTCGCATGTGGGCAGTCAGCGGTAGCCTGTTAGCAAAGTGGAGGATGTTCGATCTCAGGGCCCCTTCGGCGCCCATCGGCGCAATCTTGTTGATCAGTGGGGTCATGCAATTATTAAACGCAAGTTCGAGGCTTCAATTTGTCAACTGCGCGTTACACACAAGCAATGTTGCTGCCTCGCGTGGTCATGTAGTTGGTGAACGCAAGCTCGACTGTTTTCTGATGACATTTGATTGCTACACGCAAGTACGAGCTTTGAAGCTGTCCGTCGACGATTACGCACAAGCAAGCTCAGTTGCAGCCATTAAGTTAGCGACAAATTTGGGTTCGGTCGCGTGGTTGATTTCTGTGGTTTTATCGAGGTATGGACTCGGGGAGTGCTAAGGCTTGGTGATTTCTGTGGTTTTATCGAGGTCAAGCGCAGGAAGTGCTTAGGCTTGGAGATTTCCGTGGTTTTATTGAGGTAGGGCGCAGGTAGTGCTTAGGCTTGCGTGAAGGACCCAAATACTTGTGTTTTATGCCAATGGCCTAGGCTTAATATAAGATTTCCGTTGTTTTATCGAATCTTCGATTGTTTCTTTTCTTTTCCATCTAACGCAAGCACGAACGTTCGATAAAACGAGAGCTCACAACTCAGAATTTCACTAACTCAAGTGCGAGTCCACGGAACTTTGAAAATTTCACAAGTCCGATAGTTTCCGAAGATTACCTTGCAGATCACAAGTTCGTTGGTCATAAACGAGTTGTTTTTATGATCGCAATCGTCTTCTCGTTGCTTGTTACCACTAATGAGAACGTTTCCGCTCGCTTCGCTCGCTCACATAACTTTGGTAATTTTGGCGCGAAAAGATAGCCTTGTTTTCCAGAACTCAAGTTCGCTGGTCACAAACTCATACTTTTTATGATCGCAATCGTCTTCTCGTGTCTTGTTACCTCTGTAAAGATCGTTTCCCGCATGTTTCGCTCGCTTTCAGCACTTTTGCAATTTTGGCTCAAAAAGATAGACTTGTACCAGCCTCATGCTCGCTTATAAAAAGCCAAATCAAAATCCGCCTCCACTACGTTGTTCGCAATGCTCTAGAGAGTCGGATTAAGCGTCTTGCGCGCATCAAACAGCCACACACAAGCCGAAAAACTGAATCTGGTATTTTTGGCGGGAAAATGAAAAAGTTCCAAAACTCGGAATTTTTCAACAACAACCAAAACTTTTTATGATCGCAATCGTCTTAGCTCATCGAATAACGCATGTTAGCAGCGTTTCCCGTCAATCGGTTCACTCAACGCTGAGAATCGCCAAGTTCAGGTTTTAAAATTTCAAACTTCGCGCCTCTCTAACTCTTCCAAATGGCCCATGATCGCTATTTCTGATTAGTTTCCCGGAACCTACTCCCGGAGCTGAGTCGAATGCGCTATCGCACGCCCGAGGAAATATCTGAGCCCAGATATCTCAACTCTTAACCGGACTTCTTGGCGGAACGAAAATCCCCCCAACTGAGCTCTGGTTCACATGGTTCCAGATATCGCCTGGCCACGTGCGATAGCGCATTTTGCTCAGCTCGGCGGGACGAATCGTTTGGTGTAATAAAAACACACAACTTTGTTGACGATATCGAGTTTAGAAATCTCAAGTTCAAGCTGTAACTAGTCTGTCAATAACCTAAACCCAAATAGGCCTAACCTAACCTAAGCCTAAGCCTAAAACCTAATCGGCCACGCCTGCGCCTAAGCCTGATCAGATTGCAAATACCACGATCTTAAAAGACAGAATCTGTAAATGATCGCGAAACGCCAAGCCTACATTTGCCAGGTAACAGAGTGCGCAAACGGTACTGTTGTTACAATATTCTATTCACAAAGCATCAAATACAACAAAAACTAACGATTACGTCTAAGTATCGTACGCATCCCCGATGCAAGAATTGGATTGTAAAACGGATCTTCGATGAGATACTTGATGAATTCTCCATTTTGCAACTTGTGTTCCAATAAACCCGGCACACTGAAAACATCAGTAAAGTTGCATCGAATAAGACAACCAAAACTAACTGCTTATTGTTCTGCGAAGACCAGAGCTTCGCAATCGGTTTACGTTTCTTGCCATCGCTAACAGATTTCACTTCAAACAGCGTATGAAGGGTTTGAAACGTCGACGTGAGTTCGTCATTTAAAAGCTGCAAGCAACTCTGTTGTCCGTTGGAGTTTGCAGGAGCAATACCGAACAAGTGTTCTTGAACGTCGGAATCGCACAGAAGCGCGATACGATTCACTCGGACGTCTTCGTTCGTTGTTGTTATGGATTGCGAAATGGTAACCATAAATAAACGATGCGTATAGAGAGTACGGTCTTCCTGGTGCGTGAGCACATCGCCTAATGCAGGAATTTCTTCTTAGAAATCGGCCCAGAAAAACTGTCAAACTTAAGAAACAAGTTGAGCATGAAAATGCTGAAAAACAGCTTAC
>MQUG01001522.1:0-25072 GCA_007213375.1 Steinernema feltiae | reverse complement strand
TTCCAAAGACGACTTGGTCGGCCGTCTGGTTGATCTACAGTATCCCTGCGACAACCCGATGATCGTTCGGGTACAATCTGATGGAGTTGATTTCGCGCTGCATCAGCGCTTTTTCGGGTTTCTTTTGATCTCGCCCGTGTACATATCCCTCGAGCGCCTCATCACCTAGGAGATAAATTAGATTTTTTACCGTAGCGATTAAATTAGATTAGGATAGGATTATTTTGTTTTGGTCGCAATTAGATGATTTTATAGATTTCTAATTTCTTTTGTACATAATCTCTTCCTGCTCTGCCACATTGCTCAGATTGCCGCATATGCGCCTGATCTCAGCCTCTCAGGGGAAATCGTCTCTGTTGCGGGTAGCTCAAAGCGCCGCGATCTCTGAATCAGCTTCAGCGACTTCCATCCGGTTGTGAAAAACGTGATCTCACTGCCAAAAGTCCGGTTACCATAAAAGCAATAAACCAAAAAAAAAAATAAAAATTCTAAAAATTTTTAAAAAATTCAAATAAAAAAAATCGTCAAAAAAAGTAATGACAAAATTATTAAAATTCAAAAAGAAAAAATCTTGTGAAAATCCGCCTTACTCGATCTCATTTTCCCAAAGCGGGCAAGCAAAATTTTGCCAAATTCCACGTAATGTGTAATCCCCTCATAACAAGAAAAAACCCCTAAAAAAAGAAAGAAGAAATGTTTAAAAAAACAAAAAAAAAGTAATGACAAAATTCATTTGAAAAAATACAAAAAAAGTAATGAAAAAATTCCCAAAATTAAAAAAAAAAGGTTTGAAACGGGTAAAAACCAATTCCCGGTGGAGGACGATCTCATTTCCCTATTTTTTCCAAAGGATCACCTCAGTGTACATAGATTTTTTTTGTAAATTATTTATTTTCTTTGCCATTCTGGCCTTTTCGTTCTCAAAGACTTGTTTTTGACAGAAGATCGATCTCTGTGGGTGGGTGGTGGGCACTTCATCAACATTTGGCTCTAATTTTGAGGTTGTGTTTGTTTTCTGGACACTGTTCTGAGCGTTGGATAGTAATCCTAGAGCTTTTGAGCCTCTTGATTTGAAATGAGCAAATGTTGATGATTTAAAGATCTTTGAGGGCGGGTCGGATGGACTGAAGCATCAAGCTCTATTTCAGCTCTAATCAGGTTGCCGTAACTCTTTGGTTTTGTTGTTGTTTTCAAGGAGTTGCTAGACCTGATTAGCCGTTTGATGCTGAGTTTGATGACCTCTCTGTAAATAGTGTAAATATGTTCTTTTAAGCGTTCAAGTCAGAATGATTCCGCGAGGTTCTCGGTGCTACTGCAATTGCTGCACAGCAGAGCGCTTGAACTAAAACGGATTCATCTGACTAGTGCGTTGTACATAGCGGTCCCGCAGCGCAGCTCATCGCAGCGCAGATGACAGCGGTTTAGCGTGGTTTTTGTGATTCTGCATGCTGCAGCAGTTGATCTGAACCCGAAAACCTCTGTTATTTGATGTTTGCTTCTGATTCTGGTTGATTTGTGAATTTCTGATCTCACTATTGCTCCCGACAGCTCCTTGCGCTTATTGGGTTACTGTATGTTCGGGTCATCAGTATCACTCAACCATCGGGAATGAAACCGTGGGGAAAGCAGCCAAATTATCGCAACTGTACATAGCTCTTTTGTACATAGTCTTTTCGTTTGATTTTTGCTCAATTAGATGATTTTATAGAGTTCTATTGGGTGTGCGGTGTGTACGGGTTGCTTTTTGATCGCCCTGATTCGCTTGCAGAGTACGGTAAAGGTGCTCTCAAGCTGAAGAACAATCAAAAGCCGATTTTCAGACACCGCGGGAGGTTGGTGGGATTCGCGTCAAATCGTCAAGCAACTTTTTAACGATTTGGCGCCTTTTCGGTGTTGAATAGCCTCATTTTGGCTTGTAAATACTGTAAATAGGCTTTGTGAAAGCTTTAAACCTGGTGCCATAGGGTAATGTTAACCTGAAGCTTGCAGAGGAATGATCGTCTCTCTGATTCTTGGGTTATTGTGGTTACGGGTAGCATGATATCCCTTGATCAGATGAGCTTGATCTTGCTGCTGGAGCTCAGGCGCATTGCCGCTGTAAATAATGCTTTTGTACATAGTCACAATAGGGCGGGCGGGGGTAAGTCTTTAGGACCAATCCTTTTACCACATAAAGTCGTGGTTTTTGCGTCATTCTAGTGCTAGTTTTTTTGTAGTTTAACGCTTTGTAGATTTGCAAAAACAACATTTTCGGGTAACTTGTACATATTTTTTAATTTTAATTTTAATCAAATTTATTTATTCTCTTTCTCGCCATCATCCTTAGCCATAGTTGTATATAGCGCTTGTCTACCTCGTTTCTTTATCTCATTTCATTCAGTTGTAATTGTTCTGAAAAATGGTCTTTCCTCTTAATCGTCATTTTCTCTCTAATTGTTCGTCCAACTCCTGAAATGACCGTACTGTGCTGTACATTTGGCTTTGTATTAATAAAGGCGTGTTTCTCTTGTTTGCTTGAAATCAGAAGGTGGGAATAAGTGATGGAATGAATGTCTTCGTCTTGAACGTAAGTTTATTCAGGATTGTTTTGTGATATTTCAGACAAAACTAGTCGAAATACGTGTCTGCTTGTTAGCTACCAAGCAAACGGTAAAAACCAGAGTTCACTTAACGAGCGGTTTACCAGATTAGATTTAAAAGCAAGGGCGTCTGACTTTGCGTTCATCCAGCGCGTAATTAAAATAGAGCAACAGCGGAACAATCTTGCAGTTGAGTGGAATTGAATTGAATCATTTCTGTAAAAATACATTCATTTTCATCAGAGCAGAGCCGCTCATCAATTGGCGCACGACTTTTCTGCACATAGAGCATCAGTCGCTGTTAAAGTAAACTTTTATAGTCAACAACGAAATACAACATCAACAGATTTCAGATACAATGATCAACAAATTTGAGTTGCCACAGGACGAGGAATTACCGTGTCAGCCTGTCGGCTGGTGAACGAAAGATTGATCGATCGATAATTCAGTTTGATGTTGCAGTCGAGCGCGATGAGTAAGTTGAGGACAAGCCGGAACGTGTGCTGTAGGACGGTAACCACCAGATACCAGTAGATGACAAAGAAGAAGAAGTTGTGCAGCTCGTTCGCGGGATATTTACACGTCATTTGCTGAAAATACTCATCTTATAGCCTATTTCTACTGTAGTAATACTCCAGACTGTTCGTTGGAAGACCACTCTTGAAGCGAAAACATCGGAAACTGCGGATTTTCAACTTTTTATGAGATTCTGACGATTGCATCGTGTTGGTAAACCTTGATTTGGAGCCAAAAATGAGTCAATTCAACCGAGCAACGACGGAAACATGGCCAAAAATGGCGTTTGTTGGTATCTACGGTTGATTTGACTTCAGTTTATGGGCAATTCGAGGTTAACCAACACACTGCAATCGTCAGGATCGTTCAAAAGTTCTAAAATTCGCAGTTTCAGACAATTTCGTTTCAATGTCCGGTCGTGAAACAAAGTCTGGAGTGTTAATACAGTACCCTCCATCCAGAATTAGGCTGAAATCTGCTGAAATCGACTCACGTGCACAAACAATGGAACGTGATACCATTGAACGTTATCATTGCGTTCATAGCTCATTTCTCGAACAAACATTTCAGGCTTTTTCCCATCTTCCACGTCTGTGAAGAAAGATTTGGTCAAATAATAGCCCCAAATCAGATAGTTCTTGTAGCTGTCGACAGGGCGTTTGTAGCAGAGGCGTCCAAGAATGAGAACCTGAACGTGCTGTTGAGCAAATTGACAAAATTGGACCAAAGCAGCTGACCTGAACAAGTCCAGAGAGAACAATCAAACCGCTTGAGAAGATTGTCTCAAACGATTTTTCAGTTTCAAAACGGTGACTGAGTTTTTGGAAACAAGCAACTCCAATAATGGGCACCAATGAGATGAAAAATAGCAACAACAAGATCCAAGGAGCCTCCTGAACAAGTATTTAGATTGAGAAATATTGTCAAAATCAAATCAAACTGCAGTCGCTCATATTTGATCTCGCGTGCCGTCTCGTCTGCATCGAATGCGGACAACGTCCTTCGTTTTCAACAGGAAACGTGCCTTTGCGATTTACATCGGTTTCGCATGCAATCTACGGCTAATTTTGACGTTCGCGAGACGTCATTCTATCTTTTCGTTTCGATTTGGTGCAATTTCATGCATCGGACGCCAATAAACATCGATTTCAAAGGTCGAAGGTCTTGCTGGACCTGAATTTCTTAGCGAACACACGTTCATTAGCTATCATGGCACCAATTGTGCAGAAAACAAGCTTTAAAAAAGGACAAAATCCAAAAATAGGCACCAAAACCACTCTCAACAACAGTAATTTCTAAAATCGGTATTTCTCTGCTACCACTGCATTAATTTGCACCAAAACAACACAAAAACAAGCCTTGCGCACATCGTACTTGACACAGATTTTGCTAAATTGGATCCGAGTTAGCTCATAAAGTGGCATTTCCTGTTGAGACTGCGCAGGCGAGACGGCACGCGAGTTCGAACGTGCGAACTTTAGCAACTGTAGATTAATTTGATTCGACAACTGTCACAAATCGAAGAAAAGCTGACCGTTGCCACTGCAGAAGTTTGCGTTTCTTGAGTGAAAACGTTAGAAGAGTTGCCGACAAGCTGGCATTTGTAGGTGGTCATAAAATTGATCTTAAAGGACATTCAGACACAGAGGTTACCGTGAATACTCACCGAGATGAACGAAAAAGCGACAAAGACCGCGAGCACTTTGGCCATTTGCATTGGAAGATCGTGCCGCATCTCGCCGGCGCGCTGAAAGGGAGAATGGCGGCGGCTGTGGCCGGCGGCGGCAGATGCCAAGCGGAGATAGGTGTGCACTTTTACAAAAGTGCGCCGTATTTTATGGCCGCCGTCTGTCTGGGAGCTAAAAAGTTGTCCTTTCTTGGCGTAACGATTAGCCGTTTCGAATGTCAGTGATCGTTGCCGCTGTGTTTACGCATCCTAGTACAATTGAAGCAAGTTTAACAGATGAAGCAGCATAGAGTAAAAAAGAAAACACATCAAGTAGCCGCGAACAACAACACTATTTCGGGAGAAGCTGTTCACGATTTTCTTGAGTGACGAGGATTTCATTTTCAGAAGCAGTTTTTCGGCGATATTGTGGCTCCCCAAACGATTGAAGCCGATTAAATGTCGGCGTCAAATAGCTATGATCTAACATTCACTGTGGCTGTTGGAAGTAAAAAGACACATTTAAATCGAATAGAAGTGAACTTGATACATATCAAACAATGAACTCAAAACATCGAACACCTAATTCTAATTGAGTGACTTGATTCTCACTCATCTCCGCCGTACCACTGGCGTTTGACACGTTGATCTGCAGCTGCAGCCGGGCTACCGTACCACTGGCGTTTGACACGTTGATCTTAAGCTACAGCCGGGCTACCGTACCACTGGCGTTTTTCACGGAACTGAGCTGAAGGGGCGCCGTACCACTGACGTTTTGCTCGAAGAGCTTCCGAAGCGGGAGCGCCGTACCATTGAGCGGTCGTCAGAGTGACGAAGAGAGCCTAAACAGAGGATTACTGTAGGTGGAAGATTGTGCGGGCTCGCTCACAAAGCAGAGCGCGAGGGAGAGGAACTTCATGACTTCGGAGGGGTGAATGATGGAAATGAAGCTCGCCTGCTTCCTTTTATCGGTTCACTCCGCAATCGCAACAAACCGTAATCCGATTAACACGATTGATTGTGTTCGTCTACGACTCCCGCAGCAAACGCAAAACACCTTCTGAACGTCCAAAGGGCGAAAGGATTAAAATTCGTGTTCAACAGACGTTCTGTGTGCGATAATCAGTTCGAATCACATTTTCGTGTTGCGATCTGACCGCCGCAAACGCCATAAAAGGCGACTTTTGCTCTCGATTCTTCCATCATTCAGCTTTGCGAAGTCATGAAGTTCCTCTTCCTCGCTCTCTGCTTTGTGAGCGAGTCCCCACAATCCGTCACCTACAGTAATCCTCTCTTCAGGCTCTCTTCGTCGCTCTGACGACCGCTCAATGGTACGGCGCTCCTGCTTCGGAAGTTCTTCGAGCAAAGCGTCAGTGGTACGGCGCCCCTTCAGCACAGTTCCGTGAAAAGCGCCAGTGGTACGGTAGCCCGGCTGCAGCTGAAAATCAACGTGTAAAACGCCAGTGGTACGGCGGAGATGAGTGAGAGTCAAGTTAAGATGGAATTAGGTTTTTTAATGTTATCATGGTGTTATCAAGTTCAATTTAAACTTTCTTATAAATGCATTCATGAATCAATTCATTAAGTTGAAAATAGTTGTTTGATGTCATAAGATCATGTTTATTAAATTACACAGTGACGATTGACGCACAGAGTGTTCCGAATGTCCGGTTTCACACAACACACAGAGATGTGTTTTATGATCGGAACTCCCACACCCACACCATGTTGCTCACCGCGAAAGGGCGCGTAGACGCAATGTTCCATGTCTGTGTGCTCTGACTCTATTTGATCAGATGTCTGTTCGTTTGCGTCCTTTGTTCGAAAACGTGTAGTACGCAGATCCAAGCTGCACCAACGAATTAACGCACAAACTTAACATACTCTGATCACAGAAATTGTAAAGTGCATCGCCGCCTGCGAGCTATAAGAAGGGGCCGCAAGCTCACATACCAACCAACCAACCAACCATTGATGGCTGCCTGGAAGCCCCTTTTCGGATTGCTGCTCCTTGTCAGCGTGCTGAGTGCCACAGAAGACCGAAATGGAGGCGATTCTTCACCAGAAAGTCGCTTAGGAGATGCAGAGTCTCGCACTGCGGTAAGCTACAAATGCCTTCTTTTGGGAGAGATTACGGTAGAAATTTTAGAAATTGCACGCGAAGCCAATTCCTCGAGAAACAAGATTGCTCAACGTTGATAAAAAGAGTGCGTTTGGATCGCACGTGGTCGCCAATGAGTAAGGAACAGATTCTGGAAGTATGGACTACAGTAACCTCTTTAGAGAACAACTCAGACAGCGCTTGAACTACAATAATCGCCCGAAACGC
Organism: Steinernema feltiae; assembly: GCA_007213375.1. Taxonomy (NCBI): domain Eukaryota; kingdom Metazoa; phylum Nematoda; class Chromadorea; order Rhabditida; family Steinernematidae; genus Steinernema; species Steinernema feltiae. The sequence goes on along the minus strand of MQUG01001522.1, from coordinate 17,982 downwards.
GCCACAATCTCGATGGGTCCCTCCTCCGTCTGGACGAATGGATCCGTCTACTACTTTTTTGATCCAAATTTCAGTAGGAAAAAATGAAGAATGGTTACAGGATGGTTTCTACCGTATTTTAGACGAGAATGGCAAAAATTTCATGAAAATGGCGATGCGTTTCTACGAGGAGAACACCTGCATTCGCTTCCACGAAGTCGCCGCCGATTCAGCTCAGGAACACAAGATACGCATCTATGGTGGTGTGAAGTGCGCCAGTGCGATTGGAAGGTCCAAAGAGTCGGTGCAGGACCTCTCGCTGAACGCCGGCTGCGAACGCTTCGACAGTTCATGCCAGGAACTCGGTCACGCGCTCGGCTTAATCCATCACCACACGCGCGCCGACCGCGACGAGTGGATTCGGGTGGACGAGGAGAACGTGCGAGAGGAGTACAAGAGCGACTACGCCAAGTGGGACTTGGATCAGAGCGACAGCTTTGGAATGCGCTACGACTACCGTAGTATCATGCACTTTGCGTCAACGTCAGTCTAATAATCGTGGTTCAGCAGCTGTAAAGTCGTTTTTCAGGATCGGGGCAAAAGATCTAAGCAAAGATGTAATGGTCGCCTACGACTCAAAGTATCAAATGGCGATTGGCGCGAGCAAAGTTCCGACTTTCACCGACATTGCAATCCTCAATAAACTCTACAAATGCGGCGGCGGTGGCGGCGGTAGGTTAAAACGCGGCATTACGTTCTATAATACAAAAATTCAGACGCGTGTGCTTCCCGCAACATCAGTTGCGCCCATGGCGGCTACGTGCACCCGAACGACTGCACCAAGTGCCACTGCCCTAGTGGATTTGGCGGAAACGATTGCTCGCAGCCTCAGGCGCCCTCTCACAGCCTTTCCTGCGGTCAGACGCTTACAGCAACCACCGACTGGCAGAGACTCAAAGAGAACAACGTTTGTGGAAGCGGGCTAAAGACCTTAATGAACGAGACGGAATCGTCGCTTTGCACCTACCACATCAAGGCGCCTACGGGGCAACGCATCGAGTACTGGGTCAATTTCGTTGGCTACGACGGCAACAACGCAGCGCTCTGCTTCGGTGGCTGCAGGTATGGTGGAATTGACCTGAAAGGCCACGACTTGGACTTTCGTCCCGAGGGCTATCGCTTGTGCTGTCCAACGCAGCTCGCCGAGTCGTTCCACACCGCCGGCGACCTCCTCGTCGTGCAGGCGTTCAACTACTTCCGCTTTACCGACTTCCAAATCATGTACAGAATCGGTCAGCGCTCCCTCCCCACCTCCAGCTCTATCGTAACCGTAATCCGTTTAGATCCGTGCGCTGCGGAAACTATCATTTGCACCAATGGCGGCCAACCGCAAACGAATGACTGCAGCAAGTGCCAATGCCCGAGTGGATTCGGTGGAAACGATTGCTCGCAGCGCCAGGCGCCCTCTCCCAACCTCACCTGCGGTCAGACGCTCACAGCAACCACAGAATGGCAAAGACTGAAAGAGAACCACGTGTGTGGCAACGGACAGCAAGCTACAACGGCCAATCCCTCACTGTGCACCTACCACATCAAGGCGCCTGCGGGACACCGCGTCGAGTATTGGGTCAACTTTGTCGGCTTTGACGGCCGCAGCGATGCGTTGTGTGACTCACAGTGTAGCCACGGTGGTCTCGTCCTGAAAGGCCAAAACATAGACTGGCAGGCAGAGGGCATTCGCCTCTGCTGCCCCACACAGCTCGCCGAGTCGTTCCACACCGCCGGCGACCTCCTCGTTGTGCAGGCGTTCAACAACTACCGCTACACCGACTTCCAAATCATGTACAGAATCGGTCAGCGCTCCCTCCCCACTCCCTACCGTAACCTTTAATGATTCAGATCCTTGCGGAGGATCGTTGACTGCGACGCCGCAATTCCAGTGGTTCGCGTCGAGCCGAGTCGCGGGGAACGGACTATACGAAACCGGCGACCGCAACAACCCGAAGACGTGCACGTGGACGATCGAGGCGCCCGAGGGATCGAATCTTCTCTACGCGATGAACTTTGTGGGATTCGACGGCAACCGCTCTGCGCTATGTTACTGGGATTGTTGGTACGGCGCCGTGGAGATGCAGGGAGACGAGCGCCTGAAATTCTGCTGCCCACAGCAGATGAATCAACTCGTGAGGCACGAGGGGAACAAGCTGACCGTGCAGGTGACCAACATCTTCCGCTACACCGAGTTTAAGATCCAGTACACAATTGGTAGGCCAAACATGCTGTATGCTACAGTAACTCATTCTTTCTGCTTTAGATCCGTGCGCCAAGGTGCCCACCAGTTGCCTCAACGGCGGCGTTCCCGACCCAAACAGCTGCGGGAAGTGCGAGTGTCGCCCGGGATTCGCGGGAGCGGATTGCTCCGAGCGCGCGCCCCCTTCCGGAGGCGCCACATGCGGTTCGACCCTGAATGCGACGAGCGACTGGCAGTGGTTTGCCCAGAACAACATCGTCGGTCATGGCAGCTGGGCGCCCCTCGACAACACCGCCAAGTGCACCTACATCGTTGAGGCTCCCGCAGGGAAGCGCATCGAGTACGAGATGAATTTCGTTGGCTTCGACGGCAACGAAGACGGTCTGTGCGCGCCTAGCTGCGCGAACGGCGGCGTCGTAGTGCGCGGCCACAGCGCGCGCTGGCAGCCCGAGGGGGTCAACTTCTGCTGCCACAACGACTACAACCAGAGGAGTACGAGCGACACGAATCTCCTGGTGCTGCAGGCGTGGAACTCGCTACGATACACGGATTTCCAGATCGCTTATCACGTTGTATCATAGATAAGCTGGTTGTTTCGATTTCAGTTGTTTTGTGTTGTTGTCATTAAATGGTTGAGTTGAGCAAACGTCTTGTTACCGTATTCACTTGGCGTATTCGATTTACCGGAGTCGATTGCATAGCATTGATTATCTGGAATGGAAACGCCCGGTTTTTTTTATGTTTTTGAACTTTAAAGGCTCGAATTGCTTCTTTTAACCGTCAAATTTCAAATAACGTCAAATTTTATAAGCGAGATAGCGACGTTGCATGTACGCGCATAATACGTGTCTAATTAGGCACATGAAACTTTGATCATTGTTGATTACAAACAGTTTAATTGTATCCCCTTTCCTGTTTCAAGTGATATTTCAAGTTCGCTCTGACCACCGCTTAATGATACGGCGCTCCTGCTTCGGAAGTTCTTCGAGCAAAGCGCCAGTGGTACGGTAGCCCGGCTGCTATTGAAGATCAACGTTTTAAGGGGCGCCAATGGTACGGCGGATATGAGTGATATTCTATCACTTCATGATGATATGATCTTCAGCTGCCGCCGGGCTACCGTACCACTGACGTTTTCCTCGAAGAAGCTCCGAAGCTGGAGCGCCGTACCGTTTTTTCCACATTCTTTCTTCCATAAGACAGTCAGGATTCACAAAAGGTATCAGTCACCAAAAGCGACGCTTCGCTCACAGTTGGCATTGCTATGTTCTCTATTTAAGCGTTTCAAAATGTTCTTCAGGGCACAACAACATCGAAAACAACAATGCCGCAATTGAAGCTTCTGGTTGACTTGGACAACACGCTCATCCATTCCAGGAAAGAATCCGTCAATCGATTTCCACTCTGTGGCGACGTCATCTGGATGAGCGAACAGCAGAGAATTCTGAAGATCAGGCCGTACACGTTTGATTTCCTGGAAACTATGTGTTCCGTATGCGACTTGGGTCCCGCAACGAAGGTCTTGCATACGGTCGCATTGCTTTGCCGCAAGTGCGTTTGCTTTAGGCACGGATTGTATTGTTGTTTACTTTCCGTGTGAGGTCAATTATGATCTTTTTTTTGTGATATTTGTACCGCGTATTGTTATGTTATTTTGTGTAGAAAATACAGGTTTAATTACCAAGTTTGAGGTTTCACACTAACTGTTTGTGTCCTCCGTCTGAGGACATAACACTATGGCTGAACGCTACGAGATGACTGTGATGACCTTGGGAAAGCGGTCTTACGCGGAAGCGATAGTTGGGCACCTTGATCCAGAGCAGACGTTCTTCGGAGGCCGAATCATTGCTCGAGAAGACCTAGGCGACCCGCGTTCCAAGACAAAGAAACTGGATGAGCTGTTCCTTGAAGGATTGGAGCAGACCGCGATCATCGACGACCGCGTCGACGTTTGGGATTTCCGGGAAAATGTGGTCCAAGTGCTACCATACCACTTCTTCAGGAATTTGGACGATCGGGACGACTCCTTGGAGCACATGAAGCGGGTGCTGATCGAAGTGCACCGACGATTCCATGAGCACTTCGCTGCAACGCAGGAGCTTCTGAATCTGAAAGAAGTCATTCGGCAATACAAGAGAGAAGTGCTACGTGGCGATACCGTAGTTTTGGCGGATTTCCCTCTCTACATGAAGATTGACCTGATCGCGCTTTTGATGCATTTCGGCGCTCAAGGTCAAAATGACGTAGACGAAGAGACTACGGTCGTTGTTACGAATCTAACAAATCCATGTGAGAAGAACGTTCCCGTTGTCACGGAAGAATGGATTCGAGAAGTGGAACGCACGTGGACGAAACCTGATTTCGACCAATTTTCCTCTGAAATGATGACGGCCAAGCGCGAAGTGGAAGAACAACATCATGTGAACCGAAAGTCGAAGCAGCAAGTTCAAAAGCAGGAGTGTTCCTACTTTAAACGTTTGTTCAGCGCATGGTGCGAAGTGGTTTGAGCTGTGAGCGGTGAATAAATTGTTTAAAAAATTCCTTTGTTCTCATTGCACTGATGAATGCTAAGAATTACTTAACTACGCAAGTCAATTATTCGATTAAGTGTGTTTGCAGAAGTGTAATTTAATAAACATGATCTCAAAACACCTAATTCCAACTGAATAACTGGACTCTCAGTTATCTCCGCCGTACCATTGGCGTTTGACACGTTGATCTTCAATCGGAGCCGGGCTACCGTACCACTGGCGTTTTACGCGTTGATCTTCAGCTACGGCCGGGCTACCGTACCATTGGCGCTTGACACGCTGATCTTCAATCGCAGCCGGGCTACCGTACCACTGACGCTTTTCACGGAACTGTGCTGAAGGGGCGCCGTACCACTGACGCTTTGCTCGCAGAGCTTCCGAAGCTGGAGCGCCGTACCATTGAGCGGTCGTCAGAGCGACGAAGAGAGACTAAACAGAGGATTACTGTAGGTGGCGGATTGCGGGGACTCGCTCACAAAGCAGAGAATGAGGGAGAGGAACTTCATGACTTTGCAGGGATGAATGATGGAAGAAACGTTCCGCTGCTTCCTTTTATCTGACCGCCGCAAACGCGATATCTTCGATTTGTTAGGAGATCAATTTTCGGAACTCACAATGAAAAATTTGAAGGAAAAGCTCCGAAATGAAGAAACTGTGTTCCTGAAACGCCAACTCCGCTCAAAATACCTCAGAAATTTGACCATTAGATGCTTTTCCGTCAATGTAGATGAAGAATTCAACGATCTTTTGGTGAATTTTGTGACGAAATCGACATTTGAACTTTTTGATTGTTACAACTACGTTTACATCTCGCCTAAAGTCTTCATCGAAGCCGACAAAACATGGAAAGCAAAGGAAACCTTCGACGTTGGCTATCAAAAGGTCTGCTGCACTGTAAACGAAGCAGGTGCCAGGGAACTGAAAGCCTATTTCGTAGTAGATCCGAGTCCAGTACCTCCGTGGAAGTCTGAACGTTCTGAGAATCATCCCGGTGAGTGTTTGGCAGCGCGGAAAGCAATATATGAGTGGGCATGCCGTCCATCCAAGTTTACTCTGGAGTTTTGCAATTTTAAGTGAGGAATTGTTCGAGTTGGTTTGTAAGTTGGTAATAAATGTAATAAATGAAAGAGTTTCAATTTTCTCAAAATTTAGTCTTCTAAGAACTGAAACAACTGTTTTTATAGCCCATTGAGCAGAAAAAAAGAAAGAAAATTCACTGGAGGTATGGGGAATCGAACCCCAGCCCTCTCGCATGCTAAGCGAGCGCTCTACCCTGAGCTATACCCCCGCTGTCTTCGTTTGTTTGCACTGGAGTGTCTGATGGAAGGTGGGGTCGTTGTCTGTCTAAAAGGCAATTTCAGACATCCGTGGGGAACACTCAACTGATCAGACGTCAAACAAGCGCGTCTGTGGTGTAATGGTCAGCATGGTTGCCTTCCAAGCAATCGACAGGGGTTCGATTCCCCTCAGACGCATCAAATTTTTTATTTTAACTCGTAACTTTTTTGGCTTTTTGATCCTGAAACGAAGTTCTATTAACATTACTAGCTCACTGGTCATAATAAAAAATTTACTGGAGGTATGGGGAATCGAACCTCAGCCCTCTCGCATGCTAAGCGAGCGCTCTACCCCTGAGCTATACCCCCACTGAATGCGGTTGTTTGACACTTTGCCCGTGTCTTTCCGTGACGAATGATGTTTCCAAACAACACGTCCTTGATTGATCATCGGCGAACAAACAGGAACAAAGCACCAATAAGGCTCGAGGCGCATGGCGGTCGGTGCGCTTTGCATAATAAATATCCTCCGCAGATGGCGGCGATCGAAGAGCTGTTGGATGCTGCGCCGACAACATTTCGTCCAATCAACCAGGCTCTAGACGGCCACAAAGAGTTCTGGAATCTTATTATTCACCGACGTACACAGTGGGATGCATCGCGGAGCAGGACAACTTGGCGCGCTGACTGCGCAAGTCGTCCGGCGCCAGGTTGAAATGTACCGGGGATGCATCACGTTGGCGATTTAGGACGCGATTGAACTGGTAAGTGAATTGTTTTGTTTCTGCATTATTTTGTTTTTATTCAGAAACGTATGATCGAGCGATTCATTGAACTTTACTATTGGTCGATTTGCTCTGAATAAGATGAAAATGTTGTGCTGACGTCGTGCGGACATACGGTATGATCCGAGTGTCACCTCAATCGCCAGTAATAATTAAGAGTGTCACTTGGTAAGTCAAATTTTGAATTAAATTAAAATTTGTTTTAGTGCGATTTAGAACTTAACTACAACATAGGAGTTTGCCTACGATATAGGCGTTCCGATTCGCTCTCTTGTCCTAACCTTTTTGAAAAGCTCTTTCGACTAAGCGTCAGATAAACGATTCGAATGTTAAAAAAACTATTTTTTTTTTTTTTTAGTAACTTCTTGGTTCTGCAGCAACCGCACGTTCCTGTGGTTCATAACGTTGTGGTTCCTCTGATCCCAATGGTACAGCAGCTACCACGATAGCTTTCCGCGTCTGAACACGCAGCTCGACGGCCCTGGAGCATCAACAGCAGCAGCAATCACACGTTCGAAGCCAAGGAAGTCCTCGCAGAATTCCTTCCGCTGTTTTAATTGAGCGATTTTTTGCCAATTTTTTTATTATTTTTATTTATTAGCTCTTCTTGAATTAATACACACTTGAAAATTGCGCATCTGGGATAAGCGATCGAAAATGAGAATCGACTGTGAAGATCCATCGCTAGCGCTGTCAATGTCTTTAAAAGCGTACTACTACCGCCTTTAATGCTTTTAACAGCGTTACGAGCCGGTAGGCGTAAAAGCAGTAATGCAAGTACAACAAGGATGAAGTTGCAAATAGGCCTATTTTTTTACTCCCAGCTCTTCACACTTGAATTGGCATTGTCGACCAAATGACCCAAAATCGCATAGACAAAACTCGTCTATTTTCGGTTCCGACTTTGTTCGAACATGTTGATTTATACAATAAAAAACTTGCGGTTTTTATTTTCAATTTATGAAAAATTAATACAGATAATATTATTTTAAAAAACATATAAAAAATTAAATTACTTCGTGAATCAGAGGATAGAGCGGAGCTCGCCTTGTAGCGCGACCAGTGAGACTGAAGAAGTCAGAGATTTAAGGATGGGTTTATTAGAGAGAGAGGAAGGAGAGCGCAATAGGTTATAAGACATACATAATCAACAGTAAATTACCAGCGGGTGGGAGGCCGCGGCAGTCTCCACCCTTGATGGGTGGAGCTCCGTTCGCGGACACTCCGGCGCCTTAGGGCCTAGTATCTTCTTCATGGCTCGCTTCCAGCTGGCCTTGAGTGCCGCTCGTTTGCGGTCTACCTTCTCTAGCCTCTTGTCCAGTTTGTCGTACGTAGAACCGGTATTTGTTACTTTGTTACATACAAAAAATTAAATTACAAACATAAATAGATTAAAATACAAATTTAGATCTCGTCGAATGTTATTCGTTTTCCGTTGATGTTGATGACCACATTAGTGGCCTTAAAAACGAACGTAAACGTTGTTCTAAATGTACAATTTTAAAAACTTGAATTTGTGCGTTTTCTAACCTATCCTCCTCCTCCTCCTCCTCCTCCTCCTCCTCCTCCTCCTCCTCCTCCTCCTCCTCCTCCTCCTCCTCATCGACTTCATTCTTCTTCTTCTGGGTATGTACTGCGAAATTGCTTCTGCTCCGAGCGCAATTTTTCGGTCATGGTAGAAAACTGGGTTTCGTACGTTCCGTCCTCATTTATATCCTTTCTTCCCGAGTGCTTTGGCCATCTGTCGATGGTTTTCAGCGACTGTTCCAGCAATGACGTGGGGTGTTGCAACCCCGTGTCATTGAACTGACCAGCCGGATGGCACTGACAAACTCACTGCAAGCGAACTCCTTCCGTCCAGACTCATAGGCGAGCGGATCCCTGTCATGTTCCTCCACCTGGATCCGCGAATTGTGGGTAAAATTCTGAAAAAATAACAATCATTGAGCATAATAAAAGAACACCTGTTAACATACTGTAGTTTGAAGTAGACTCGCGTGATGTTGTTTCAACGGTTGCAAGAGCTTTCACCACGATTGATGAGAGCTTAGCTTTTAACTAGAATTTGAAAGCGTAAACAGACGTCATGCGATGCTTTTGAGTTGAAATTGCGTTTTAATGTGAGAATTCACGCAATGTCAATGTCCCACAGGCCAATTGACAACAAAGTGTGAACGCGATGAGCGTCTGCGTCGTCAAGTTCTGTCACGAAGCCCCTTTTTATCGCTGTATCGTTGGTGGGCGGGCGGTTTTTATGACAGCCCCGGCAACAAAGACAAAAATGAATTTTAAAAATGAGTTAAGACCAGTCTAAATGCTTTGTCAGGTCTCAGTTTTGATGAACAAATGAATTTTGCCAAAGAGAGAAGAGTTTTTGTTTTCTTTTTTTTTGTTCTCTACCGTAATAATTTTTTAATTAAAAAAAACAAAAAAAGTTTTGCATCGGCCGGGAATCGAACCCGGGCCGCCCGCGTGGCAGGCGAGCATTCTACCACTGAACCACCGATGCTTGTTTAGACTGTTAGTCGGCATCTGTCTCATTTCGCACTGCGGGGATTATGGAAATGCCGATGTGACAATCAACTGCTCGCAGCTCCGCTTCAGAGGCGAGATGGCCGAGCGGTCTAAGGCGCTGGTTTAAGGCACCAGTCTCTACGGAGGCGTGGGTTCGAATCCCACTCTCGTCATCCATTTTTGGTAGTTACCGTGGTCCTCAAATTGGTGCATTTTTGCAGGTTTTACAGCAAATAAAGAGCGATAGGTCAAGGGTGTTGGTCTACGCAAACCAAAGAGATCAAGGTTGTCCTAGTTCAGTCGCGCCTCATCTCCGGTTGACTGCATCGTTTCAATTGTGTATTTTAGTAGTGTGAATTGTGACACGTTACGCATTTGTTTCCGCGTTGTTCGCACAATAATTTTGCGATTAATAAAAACTTTAGTTCTAAACATTTCGGATCTGGGACGTTGTGAACTTTGGTTCTCAGATTTCGCCACAAATCGGTCGATTGCACGTGTGCTGTCTTCAATTCAAAGTTTGTTTTCGATTATTTCTTAAATTCATGCAGTGTTTCAGTAATTCAACTCAATATAGCAAGAAAGGAAGCTATAAGAATATTAAATTCAACCAGATAACTACGATGAGGTTGGCATGCTAAATGAAATTAAGGCAAAAGGAGTGTCTCTGGGGAACCAGAACAGGACTCCTTAAAAGGAGACGAACAAGCAAGATCAGTTCAGTTGTTGTTGTCGTCAGAGCCAGAGATCCCACCGAAGATACCCAAGGCGAAGAAGAAGATTGCGAATGAGAAGGGATAAAAGCCGAATCCAGGTAGCCTTCACAACAAGAAAGACGCAACACCTCTTGAGCAAGAAAAGGACGAAGCTACTGCAGCTGCAAGTGAGAAGACTCGCCAAGAAGCTTCTGGTCTACAACGGGCGGCGAAACTGTCCTGGCTTTGAGAAAAATCTCAATGACGCAAGATCATTACCGATCTACGCATCGAAGCCAAGTCAGAGTTTAGCACCTCTTCGAAGGATCGTTTGCTATTTCAAAGTTGATTGCCTTAATTATATCTATCGAGTTTAATGATGTCTGTGCAGACATTATTGTGGAAACTGAAAAGTTACAGTTGCCACGACTCGGTGTACACGGCAACGCAAATCGTCGGTCTTAGTGGGCTACGCTGGATTTCTTCTTTATTCATCAAGTTTCGGCAGGCCTATATCGTGCATAATCCCCGTCCGAGTATGGCAAGAATTCGTATATTCATATGAGAATTTTCATTGCCATAAACTTTTGATGTAACCTACAATTAACCACATTAAAAACAGTCCAGCTGTTGCTCCCTACTGATTGTCGTTTACGTTGGTGACCAGAGAATTGTGCAAAGCATGCGGTGGTCTGTGCCAAGTTGAAGTTGTCCACGGTGGTTCCGCCTGCATGTTAATGGACCATGAACATGTGCAGGCGCAGCAATGAACGAGGAATTAAAGGCCAAACAATGCGTTCAATTTATTACTTTAGACCACAAAACAACAAAGATTATTACGAATTTCTTACGAACCGTTCGTCGATTGACTCGGAATAGAAATATGCTCGTCGATTGAGCGCTCAGGGCTTCATGCACAATCCTAGGTCCGCATCGCACTTGGAGCCAAAATAGCTGGTGCAGTCGGAGTCCTGCTCACAGGGGCTTCCGATCTGGTAGATGGGGTAGCCATCCGTGTTACCGCTGAAATTGCGTTGAAACAGGGGTTTTGAACAAGCTCCAGAGCGGCTTACGGGATTTCATAGTTGCAGACGACGAAAGTCATCGAATCGGGCGAATCGCACTGAGCGACGCCGCAGCCGATTTCAGTCGTTGCGCCCCAGACCATCTGAATCACAGCGTTCTGGAGGTTCCAGAAGGACGACTGACCTGAGTGTAGTGCCCGGTGCCGGAGCTGAAGACGTCGTCGGTGAGCAGGAACTCGTCGCTGAACTGGCCGACTCCGATCTTCGCCAACTCCCCCCACCACGAGTTTGCGGCATCCACAAGCGGCGCTGAAACGAGTTCTGCTACCGTAACCCCTCAGGAGAGTGTACCGTTTGAGTTCTGCTTGGGGTAGGTCGCGTAGATGTTCTCGCCGGCGTCGTTCGTCGAATGCTTGAAGACGCACTTGTTCGCCCACGCCTGCGCCATCTGCTCGAGCTCGCAACTGTATTTGAGTTTGTAGATGTTCTTGCCAGAAGGCGCCATCGCGCCGTCCGGTCCGTCAGCCTCCTCGCCACGCGCATTCGACGAACGGAGCTCGTTGTGACGGTTGGTGATCGCGTCGCGGTCGGCAGCCGACAACTTTTGACCCGAAGCGGGGCAATCCAAGCCTTGGACGCCGGAGAGGAAGAGAGAGGCTGAAATGGAGTTGCAGGAGTTATTTCTTGTGGTGACGCTCACCTCCGAGAAGCAGAATCAAGTGGGACGATCGCATGATGAGTGGATCGAGAATGGAGAAGTGATGCTTTGAATTCTGCCATCGGAGCTTTTATAAGCACCAAATACGGTCAATTTTGCATATTCGACCGCATTTGCCGGCTCTAATCCCTCTGTTTTCCAGCGATTCTTTCCACGTTGCTGAAAATGCAAATGAGTTCAACAACCTAGTTTCTGGTATCGTCTGGTATTATGCAAAATTGACTGTATTTGGCGCTTATAAAAGCGCCGATGGCAGAACTGAAAGCATCACTTCTCCACTCTCGATCCGCTCAACATGCGATCATCCCAACTGATTCTCCTCGTCGGAGGTGAGCGTCTCCACCTGCCACGTCACCTCCTGCAACTCCATTTCAGCCTCTCTCTTCCTCTCCAGCGTTCAAGGCTTTACTTGCACCAATACGGGGCAAAAGTTGTCGGCTGCGGACCGCGACGCGATCACCAACCGCCACAACGAGCTCCGTTCGTCGAATGCGCGCGGCGAGGAAGCCGACGGACCGGACGGCGCGATGGCGCCTTCTGGCCAGAACATCTACAAACTGAAATACAGTTGCGACCTCGAGAAGATGGCGCAGGCGTGGGCGAACAAGTGCGTCTTCAAACATTCGACGAACGACGCCGGCGAGAACATCTACGCGACCTTCCCCAAGCAGAACTCAAACGGTACAATCTCCTGATGAGTTACGGTAGCAGAACTCGTTTCAGCGCCGCTTGTGGACGCCGCAAACTCGTGGTGGGGGGAGTTGGCAGAGATCGGAGTCGGCCAGTTCAACGACGAGTTCCTGCTCACCGACGACGTCTTCAGCGCCGGCACCGGGCACTACACTCAGGTCAGTCATCGCTCGGGAGCTCCACATCGCTGTGATTCAGATGGTCTGGGGCGCGACCACTGAACTCGGCTGCGGCGTCGCGCAGTGCGATTCGCCCGATTCGATGACTTTTGTGGTCTGCAACTACCGTATCGCGTAAGACGCTTTGGAGCCTTTACAGAGTCCTTGATTGAACGCGGTTTCAGCGGAAACATGGACGGCGACGCCATCTACGAGATCGGAAGCCCCTGTGAGCAGGACTCCGACTGCACCACCTATGTTGGTTCCACGTGCGACGCGAACCAGGGATTGTGCGTGAAGCCCTAAGCGCTCAATCGACAAACGGCGAATTGCATGAAATTCGTAATAATCTTCTTTGTTTTGTAGTCATTTTCTGCAAAATTGAACTAAATTAATTTGTATTTAACACCGTCGATGTCAGTTTAAGCTCAGTCTTTGCTATTTCATTTGAGCAGTTTTGTTCGTTGACCAATCAGGCAAGGCAGATCGTGAGGGTCCGGCAACGGTTGGCGCATCTTATTTTTCATTTTTTCACAAAGGAAATGCGAGAATTCAGATCTATCGACCGGATGCAATGTGCGAAGCTTGTGCGCAACAGCGTTCAGCATCGTCATTTCCATTTCTTCATTCGTGGAAATGGAACGCGGAAAACAAATCTACGACCTAATTTCCAAGGTCCCCAAGCGGCATGTTCCCTGTATCAACGCTAAGGAGCACCTGCTCACGGAAAACGCTTCATTGCGCGTCCTGCTTAATAAGAGCGTCCTGCTACTTCGTTCGCATCCCGATTACTTTGAGTATGTGAAGGCGACATCTCCCGCCGATTTTGTCCACTTCCGCTACGAAATCATCACCGACGTCGTTGCTGCAGCTTTTTTAAAATCCCATAAAAGCCGGAAGGAATCTTCGAAAGATTATCCAAGTCCAAGGGAGCTGGGGCGAGATTGCGAAAGAGTGCAAACAAACGATCGTGCAATGTCTCGCGTATGACGGTCAACACTTTGTCATAAAACGCAGAGGAACACCTGATACGAAGGTATTGAAGAAGCGAAAGCTCACAATATATCGCAATCGGTAATCAAGCCTAATTTCGATTTTGAGCAGTTTAAATCCGTAGCTCCAAATCTCTACGAAAACATTGAATTTGTGGATTTTCCAGACGAATATTGCGATGCTCTACGATTGCTAGGAAATCAATTTTCCAGCACGGCCATAAAGGATAGAACAATGCGGTGTTGCTTACAAAATTCATCTCTAATTTAATGTTTATTTCAGCTTGTACGTTACAGACTCCTTCAACTGTTTAAATCACCCTTTGGGTTGTTTTGATAAAGTACATTATTTGTCATAACATTTCCGCGCAAACTGTTACAGCGCAATCTGTTACCGCGTAGGCCGTTACCGCGCAAATTTGGTAGCAGCGATTTGAAGAGAAGAACATGTCACAAAACATCTAAACGTTGTTTTTTTTAGGTTAGCAAAGCCTATCTGTGCGGAGTCTGAACACCATGCCTGGTAAGCCAGGAAACTAGGCTAAATCACTGAGCCAGGCCTAAGCTGAGCCTAGCGCGAAGCCTGAACGCCCTACGAAGATTGGTACGACAAGAAACTAGGCAAAACACCCTCGGCTATGGTTAAGTTCAGCTTAGTGCGTAGCGTTATCTTAGTGGCGCCGGTTTGTCAAATAAATAAGTCTATAGAAAAGAAGTAAAAAGTTTACCGCGTAAAACTGCGCTCTAAATTGCGCGGTAACGGTTGCGCGGTAATCTTTGCTCGGCAACGGAAACGTCGTGTCACGAATCTCACTCACTTACATAGCTAGGTTCAAAAAGTTCAAGCTAGTTAATTGTAATGCCTTACTAAAACCGTTGTAATGCCTTACTAAAGTCAAAACCGGTATCTCTCATTTCAGAAAACGTCACAAGTAAATATAGTCTGTAAATATCTTGTCTCATCCACGTCCACGTAAAATTCCATTTTCCGACGAAAGATGACATCGGTGGGGGTGATGCCATCCAAGTTGAGACGTGGGCCATAAAGTCAAACTGAACAACTTGATCTTCGGCTTTCTTTGCTTTACATTATTCCTGGCTGCTTCACAGAACCGCAATTAAGACGCTTTATTTCTCAAGTTTTGGAGTACCCAAAGTAATCATGACAACACAATAAAGAAAGATAAACAAGTAGATGAGCATAAAGGATACGAGACAAACAAGCGCATATTCCTCTCGTGCTTCTTCAGAACAGCCACCATCTCGATCATCTCTACAAAGAGTTGTGCGGACAACGTGCCCGAGGACATAAGCAGCAGTCAAATTCCACACACAGGAGGCAGCAGAACAGAAAACAACTAGATAGCCGTGTGTGCTTCGTCCAGAATGGTCGAAACTGTCGAAGATGGCGTTGCAAAGTCGATTTATGCACGCAAGAACATGGTGAAGCATTGGTGAGCAGAGCGCAGGTCGACTGATTGACCGAGTGAGCGGCGTTAGCAACTAATGGCATCGATTTTTCGCACTTGTGATGATGCTGAGTCGTGGGACATGGATCGTAATATCTGTTGAATATTTTTCACAGCAAGAAGGACTCTGATCTCCAAAGGTCTGTGCTGTTTATGCTCAATATGCACATGGAGCCTCAGTTGAAACGCTGAAATTGCTTCGAGCAAATCCGGCAGCGCTAAGGGTCAGTCATCGCTCGGGGAGCTCCAGAACGCTGTGATTCAGATGGTCTGGGGTGCGACGACTGATCTCGGCTGCGGCGTCGCTCAGTGCGATTCGCCCGATTCGATGAGTTTTGTGGTCTGCAACTACAATATCCCGTAAGACGTTTTGGAGCCTTTACAGAGTCCTTGTTTGAACGCGGTTTCAGCGGAAACATGGACGGCGACGCCATCTACGAGATCGGAAGCCCCTGTGAGCAGGATTCCGACTGCACCACCTATGTTGGCTCCACGTGCGACGCGGACGCTCAATCGACAAGCGGCGAACTGCATGAAATTCGTAATAATCTTCTTTGTTTGGTGGTCGTTTTCTGCAAAATTGAACTAAATTAATTTGTATTAAACACCGTCGATGTAAAAAATTGCGGCGTCTACTACGCGTCAACACGCTTTGCTTATGTCAAATGAGAATACAGCAGCCATTCGACTATACACTGACATTAGATTAAAATTTGACTCGATTTAGAGAGTCACGGATACGAGCACAGAGCGATAGCTGCTAGGTCGGATGATTTTCCCTGATTTTTTGTGTGTTTGAATTTTAGAAGAACCGACCGCCTTTATCTCTTTAAGAACTACTCTTAGAACTGCTTGTCCTTCCTTTCTGATAATCCTGGCTGCTTCCGAAAACCGAAATTCATGCTGTTTATTTCTCAAGTCTTGGAGTACCCAAAGCAACCATGACAATACAATAAAAGAAGATTAAAAAGTAAACGAGCATAAAGGAAACGAGGCAAACAGGCGCATATTTGTCTCGTGTAACTTCCGAACAGGCACCGTAATCTCTACAAATAGTCGTGCGGACAACTTCCCCGAGGACATAAGCAACAGTCAAGCTCCACACGCAGGAGAACGCTGAACAGAAAACAACTAGACACGCGTGTTTCCGTCGTCCAGAATGATCGAAACTGTCGTAGATGGCTTTGTCAAGTCGATTTTTGCAGGCAAGCAGATAGTGAGGCATTGATGAGCAGAGCGCAGGCGAGTAGGTCGACTGATTGACCGAATGAGCGGCGTTAGCAATCGATTTGTTGCACTTGTGATGATGCTGAGGGAGTAAGGTGCTATGGATTGTAATATCTGTTGATCAGTCTTCACAGCAAGAATGACGGTATTCTGCCACAACGGCTTGAAGTTATGTGCTCACTAACAAGCCCGCTGCTGGGAAAAAGAAGCGGTTTTGTTAAATCTCCAAAATTTTCACTCAATCAAGTGCGTTGTGACATAAATTGCTAGCATTACAATATTGCTAACAGCGACAGTTAAACGGTTAAGAACAGCTACCGTAACGAGAATTGCCAGACTGTTTCTTGACCAAGTTGAACAACAAAGAGAACAACGTCAGCCTAAGGTTAGCATAGATGTTGTCATGCCCTTTCTTGAAATTCCAGTGTCTTTTGATGGCTTTCCCGTAATTTTAAGTGATTTTCGGCATTGTTTTGATAAGCAAGTCAGTTCAGGCAGCAAGTATGTTGGGGTTTAACCGAGCAAATAGTCTATGTCTCGCCTAGCTGTACACGGGTACTGTAGGTGGGCCAACATTCGTCGCGGCAAGACTGAAACTATTGTGGGCAGAACCGTCTGAACCTGCGAATTTCGGAATTTTTGTGTAATTCTGACGATTGCATCGTGTTCGCCGACCTCAATTTTCAATTTTGCGCAGTCGAGAATACACTTATTCGAGGCAAACAATCGCATCACGACAGAATAATCGTGAAAGAGTGGGCGCTTAGACGTTTTGCCTGCTTCTACAGACGGTGAGGGTGCAGTTTATGGTCAATTCGACGTCGGTGAACAAGATGCAATCGTCAGAATTACACACAAATCCCGAAATCCGCAGATTCAGACGATTCTGCCACAATAGTTTCGGTCTTGCCGCGAGGAACGTTCAGTCTCCTACAGTACCCGCGCACAAGTTCGCGAGAAATAGACTATAGATAACCGTTACCAACGTACTTTGCATTGGAAAACAAGCGATGCTTCCTCTATTCTCTGCATTTAAGCGCGTGAAACTCTTCCTCGTAAATCTGAATTTCAGTTGAAAATGGATCGCGGTGAACCGACCTTCTCTTCCGGCCAAAGCGACCCCGAAGCGACTATGCCAGACGATTTCTCCCTTCTCTCCAACGAAATCATCTACGACGTCATTGATGCCGTAGGAGTGAAGCAGGCGAGTGGCTCTAGCCTTTCGAAGATTGACGGTTCCTGGGGCGACTTTGGCCGTGAATTGAGCGCATATACAGTGCAACGCAATGAGCGCTATTATGATCACAATTTTGGTATGGTTCTCAGTCCAAATTTTTACGAACGCGCTACAGGTGAAAACGAACTCAGAATTTCGTTCGAAGAAGCTCGAACCGATTCATTTGCAATTCTACCATTGTAGAAAAGTTTGAATTATGCCGACTGACGGCGATCGCTCCAAGACTTTACGACGTCATTGATTTCAGAAGGGTCCCTGACTCGTACTGCAAGGCGCTCAACTTGATGGGAAATCGATTTACAAAAATTTCTTGGTGCGGAAATGATCCAAAAGAGGCCGCAACGCCCGAGTTGGTCACCTTCCTTCGGCGGCAAATGCGCCTCAAACTACCTGAGGCAGCTGACAGTTTTCAATGTGAAATTCGAAGATGGCGC
>MQUG01001520.1:0-34847 GCA_007213375.1 Steinernema feltiae | reverse complement strand
TTAATAACAGCCGGATCAGTTTTATACTCCCTCTCATCGGCACTGATGTGGATCGACGTAAAAAGGTTCTGCTCGCCCTCAAATGTACTCAGAGCTCGAAAAAATGGCACCAGTCGGTCACTCTCAATCGCTCCGTTCTTGATTTTGATCTTGTGGAAAACCGAGTTTTTCAAAAGTTTCGCGGGAAACCACACCGAGAATCCCTGAGAGCTGTCGCGAAGCCTCAATGTTTTAGCGTAGAAATAGCGCGTCACTTCCTCGTAGAACTGGATAGGAACGGAGTTCATCGTTCGCCGAGATGGAAATCTCCGACTGCAGTCGCTACTGAGATCGATTTATGACTCAAAGTGTGAATATGGAAACAAAGAAATCAAGAAGTGTTACGTGAGATCTTCTTTAGCACCTCCTTCGCCTCCCTTTTCTCCCTCATCTGCTGCACGAGCTCCAATTCTGCTCGCGATCGGATGTCGTCGAGGCTGTAGTCAACTAGGAGTCGTCCGTTGTCGTATATCGTCACTAGCATGTCCTGAAATCAATGCTAATAGGCGCCCGGCACAAATTCAAGCGACTCACCTTCGAAGGATCGCCTAGGCCTTCTTGCATGGTCACAATCTCGCCATCTTCCCTCTGCTCCAACGTCAGACGACCTTTTTTCGATCGTTTATTGGCGTCTGTGGCTGGATTCTTGAACACATTCCTTGATTCCCGTTGATCAGTAACGTAGGAGCACTTGAAGGCGCATTGCTGAGTGTCGCGATCCATTCGTTGAAGCAGAGCGCCGCCGGCACCGAAAACCACGTTTTCTGTGCTCCATCCGTCTTTCTAAAAGCATTTTCAAAGTGATTGAAACCTAAAATCATGGCCAACCTTGATAGATTCAAGAATATCTCCCAGGGTGTCAGGCGTAATCCCATCGCCTTGCATTACCCGCAAATACGAGGGCAGCACGCGATAGCCTTTGGAGTTGAACGTCACAGCGAAGCACTCAGAAAGTAGATTCAAATCTAAAACATTGGATTTGAGTGAAACTGAAATAGCCCCACCTTTACGACAACTTCGCACGGATCACCGCTATCAGGTCTTATCACTAAACATCCCTTATTCGCGCGTTCGAGCACCAAATCACGGAGCTGCTCGCCCCAGATCTTTGACACAGCGTTGTAGACGTCATAGGAATCGGAAACCACAGAAACCAAGCCTTGCGGGTATTTGGTGAGCATATTCTTGTAGGCATCTGCCTCGCCATTCCGTCTCCATGTTGTGATCGTGCTGAAAAGCCCATAAATGACTGAATAAGGCTCTTTAGTACCTGTGCTCAGTTGCCGGAATTGAGAAGCCGGCCATCGACGAGCCATAGTACCTGAATTAACAAATCAGAATGCGAGGGATCAATTGTAGGCGCTCACTTTCGACACAAATCAAGTCCAGCGATCGTATCCGTGCTCACAAAATTGACCAAATGCGCCGCTCCTCCAATTGCGGCGCTTTCCACCGACGACGAGCCTCGATAGCCGAAATCGTGAAGTTTGAAGGGAAGTCCGTCGATCGAGTCGGAAGTGTCGGCCAAGTATTTGCCTATGATCTTCTTCATAACGCGTGAAATTGTGCAAACGGTCATCGGATACCATACTTGCACCAGAACAGTCTAAATCCTCTTTTCGGCAGCTGAACAAAGCCAGCTGAACTAACCTCAAACCAATTCGTGAGCCAAGGCACTTCTGGATCGGTGTTCTCAACTGTGAATAAGACGTTTTTCACAGGAATTACAGTGCCTTCGGGAACCGCACGGATTCTCAGGGGCAGATAGCCGTTGTGCTTCTGTGTGGGACGGCGATTGTGACAAGATTGGAGAGCGCGTGACTTACTTCCACGATGTGCGTCCATCCGGCTTCATTGAACACATCAGTGCCACCGAAATGCGCTTTGAAGAAGATTTTCGCCTGCGCAATCATCTGATGGTTGACCACAGGACCCGTCAGCCATCGTTTCACAATGTACTGCAGCCCGAAGAAGCACGTTTCTTCGAATTTCCCCCCGCGGCTCTCAAAATAGCTGTAGACGCATGTTGTGCCCGGTGGATATTGATTGTGGTGAGTTAGCTAAAGACAAAACGGGATTGAAACGCAAGAATTTAACGTACTTTGTAAGAATCAGCGAGATAGAGCACATTCTCGACGGGAAATGGGTGCATTTTAAGGCTGAAATGACTCAAGTGTGAGCAGCGAGCGAGAAAGAAGTGTGTTCAATGCAGCGCGCAAATGCAAATCGCGTGGAAAAGGTACTCAATCGTGAATACCTCGTATGGGAAGCATGGAGATCGACAGGGCCGTATTTATAAATAATATGTTGTGCTTTGATTTCGGCCTTCAGTGTCCCACAACGATTTAAATTGCTTCCTGAGATGCTCCACAGAAAGCGCAGATTCCGTTGTTCGCAGACAGAATCTTCAGACCGCAGTGCACTTTCGGCGTCTAGACAGTTCTCTTGCAAACGCAGCTCTGATTGTGAGACTCGTGGGCGCAGAGCGTCAGTTTGCGGATTTGTTACTCAAGCGAGCGGTCGACAGCGGAGACTCGATGACTCAGTGCGTCGTTCGATTTCTCGTTTGCGCTTCAATCGTCATCTCCTTTTCGGTCGAAATTGCGAGTGCGAGTGAGCGAGGAATCTTCTGCTTCCTTCGTAATCGCGTCGCTTTCAGTTCGCTGCATCCATCCGTGGGTGAAAACCACGCCGGCAGATGATAACAACGCAACGACGCCGTTCATCCCCGAAGAAGATCTCGTTGCGTTTTTCGATTCGGTAAGATTATGGCTTCAAAATATTAGAATCTCGTTGTTATAGGGTTTGGAAGTGCCTTTCGATGCATCAACGATAGAAGTCGAGAGAATCTCATTCTACGAATCAACGAAGAGTTACTGTCTCTACTTCAAGCTTGTGGGCAGCGACGAAGTCCTCAGCAACGACATTCATCATGCGATTCTGCGCTCTGATGACGTGGTTTTTGATTTTATTACGTTCCACAAGTCCGTGTCGAAGATATGTGAGAAGCCGAATGCTCGCGAGGCTGGAATTGGGTTCATGAAGCGGATTCGAGTGAGTTGGAACTGAATTCTGTCCATTATTTATGTATATATCTTTGTTCCAGTACAAAGTCAAGCCGGAACCGTCTATAGCTTGGAGAAGATCGAAATACGTGAAAGTCAAATGGTTTTGCTGTCAGACGTGCAATAAGACGATCGATGACATTGAAATGGCAATGCTGACCCTGCTGCTGCCCGTGAATTACCGACCGAAGAAAGCAAACTTCTCTCCCAGCCCAGTCATTAAGAATGGAACGAAGCTGAGGACCAGGGCGATTTCTCCTTGCTACGACATCTACGGAGAACTCACAGAAGTGAGCATCTGCTTTCTAGAACGTTAGTAACCCCCGTTCAGATAGCGACACCGAACTACGACACTCCTGTTTGTCCAGTCTACGCCTACTTTGATGCCGGATCGCCGCATTACACGTTGAATCACAAGAAGAGCCGCTCTCCTAATCATCTCCGCGACCTGTGGGATGTATGCTTAATGGTACGTTGCTGTTGGTGGTCTAGCGTGCATTTGTAATTTAGAGAATAGAAAATGGGAATAATGAATGCTTATGGCGCTACCCAGATGAATCAGACTCAGAATTGTTATCCTTCAATAGTCCAGTTGAGCTTCAATGTTGCTGTTACACCGATTTGCACACTTGTTCTTATGAACTAAGTATTAGGCGACAGTCTACACTCTGTTTTATGGCTGATGTTGATGTCGAGTTGGGTAATCTGACAATGAACAATGGCGATACGGCGTATGCCCCTGTATCTTCTAACGAGTGCTTTGTCAGAATTCATTTTGAAACGACGCAAGGAGGAGTTCTTTATAACTTGGAAAAAGCCAAATTGGTCGCAGGACACTATGAAAGCAGAGAACCAGCTGTTAGCAAGTCGGATGAGCGCTGTCGGAAAGAAATGAACGCACTTGGACTCTCAATGCACTGTATTATCGAATTCGTGACAAGGAAGGATCGCCATCTTTGTCCGTTTGCGAAAATCACGAACGAATCCGCTCAGATGCCCGAGGAACTCGTCCATTCTTGTTGCTGCAAAGGCACCCATCTTTGCAATTTGGCTTATGCGGTTAGTTCCGAAATCGTGTGATGTGTAAAGTGATTTGTTTAGAGAGAATTGATGAATGGGATATATAAGGAACGGCTTACTCAAATTCAAAGTGTTGCGGCAGTTGCTTCGTTTGGCCCCATATTCGGTGGCGAAACATACACAACAGGAAAATGTCCTGCCAATCCGCTAGAGTTTTGGTACACGCCGAAGCGCTGCGTCCAGTATCATTTGCCTACTTACGAGAATGTTTTTCTCATTGAAAGTTGGTTTTGAAGTGCGGTCCAGAAGATTACCTCGTTGTTTCCAGATTATCACTTTCAAGTCGAGGATTACGTCGAGTTTGGGAAGTTTAGCGATTGCTCGCTTCTGCAAGTGAAGATGCGGGAAGAGTTCTCCGGAAAGGAAGCGTGTCAGAAAAGTAAGCAATTCCATATGCAGAGAAGATCTTACATTGTAAATTGTTTGTTTAGAAGGTCTTCTCAAGGAATACGAAGCGTTTCAAGACAAACCCGTGTTTCTGCTCATGTGTCGCTGTGAAAATGGAACGTGCGCGTATAACGCGAGCTCGCATGAGCTGAATTCAATCGATGTGAGTTGAGCAGATGTCAGGACTCTTCTTTAGCTGATTGTTGTTCTAGACGCGGTCTCCATGCAACATCCGTGAACACGTTAGCGAAACAGAGCTTGTCGATATTGAATCTGCCAACGTCACTTTTTCGGAACCATCGTACTGTTCTGTGTCCTTCTCTATTGAGAACGGATCTTTGATCAAGTCCTTCAAGGGATACAATCAAACGTGGCTTCTTCGTCAATTCGACTCTGAAGTTCCGCAGGCAGAAAAGTCCGAATATCTGCAACAGATCACCGAACAGCGGTGTCGGATGAAAATGAATGCTGGTCGGAGCGGGTATGGAGCCTTCGAAGCGGCGTGTTTCTGCATGTCGAAGGAACACGAACCATGCAACACCATCGTTCTCATGAACAAAGCCATTAATCTACTATACGGGCAGCTCAGAGTGGGCGAATCCATTATTGACGTGAGTTCACATTGGATGGCTGGCAATGAGCGTCTCTTGTTTCAGGAATCCTTTCAATGTCCGTCCACGAGAGACGAACTCAAGAACACGGAGGCGTGTTTCCAGCCTGGGTGCTTCATTATGGTCGAAAGGAATCAAACGGAAGCTGGAGACGTGGAAGTCGAGCGTTCTGGGTGCGTTCATCGACACGAAAATGATCTTGAAGGTGAACTGTGGACACGAGACATCTTCCTAATCGCTGATTCGTTCAGATCTGTACGCGAGAAGATTGTGCTTGTTGACGAAACTGGAGAACGACTGCAGCATCGTCTTCCCGCCAGAAGGACGCGAGCCCCATGTCCTCTGCTGCTGTGCTGGACGAAAATGCCGAACTACGGAGTTTCACTCGAAGCAGAGGCTAAAGATCAAGACATTCGAGGATTACATGAACGGCGATGAGGAGGAATAAATTGTTTACAACTAACGTAGCGTTTGAGGATTGAAATTTGCGAGTCTAGAGCTATTTAATCCTCGTGCGATTCATTCCCATTCCGGTCTTTGTGTTTGCCTGTCTGAAAACAAGACCCAACAGCAACCTGAGTATGGTGTGATTGGCGAACAGCGCGGTCGATTATGATCTCAAACGCTGGCTCAATTATTCAAATCGCGAGAATTTTTCATTTCGTGGGCGTCGATGTCAACTTTATCGGAACCTCAGAACCTTTCAACTCTCGGCGCACAAGTCGATCCGTTGCGTTTTCTGTTCGCATTGCGATCCTCGGTGAACGATTTGCGCGGACGCAGGTCGTCGGTGAAGTAGATCACAATCAACCTGCAATCGTAGCCATCATTTGAAGCACTTAACGCTACAGTACCCATCCAGCGTAGTCTCAATGTTCCAGAAAATGCTCGTGTAGAAGATGCCGATGAAAGCAACGGGCACCGCCACCGCAGATTGCAAGATTATCTGAAGAGAAGAGGTCCAGGAGAGGTGTAACACAAGCGGACCCACCATGTAGCACACGTCTAGCTGCTTCTGCTTGCTCGGAGACATCTGAATACAAGTGAAGAATTACATGGAGGCCCGACTCTGCTCATCTACCTTGCTCATCTGCGTCAATTTCCAAATCGTCGACATGTCGACCACGAATGTGACCACCAGAATGACGTAGGACAACAAAATCGACAAGATCGGCTGTATGAACGCGCAGATTGAGTAGATCTCCGCTCCGATGCGGCCTTTGTGGACATCGCAGATGGCTGAAAGTGAGTTTTCGAGGCGTTCTAGAGGTGCTGTGCATACGAAAGAGCTCAATCGAAGGGATTAGAACAACAGGGAGAATCCAGGCCATCGCTATCATAACCGCTGTCATCGTAGGGGTGAAAATCGAACTGAACCGCTGTGGTTTACTGATCAGCAAGCAGTCAGCCGAGGCGATCATCAGATTCGCTAGGAGAGTTTGATCAAAATCGATGACGAGACCGAGACCCACTAACAGGTCCGTCGATTTGTCCATTTTCTCTGGGTACCTGAAGCAATCAGCGCGTGCTAAATATCGTCGTTACCTCGCAAAGGAAGGTCCCACAACGGCAATGTTAAGGAAACAGGAAACGAGAAGCGAGATTTCCCGCGAGATCCACATCCACCCAAACAGTCGACCAAAGATTCGACGGAAAATGACTCGCTGGAGGATGTAGGCGTTCACTGTGAATCCTGAGATTCCCATCTAGAACGTCTATGTGACTAGATTACCGTATTCAGAGCGGCGGTTTACCAAAATCATGAAAACACATGCAGAAATGGGGTTTCGCTGCTCAAAGGAGTCGTTCTCGGAGAAAAATGTGGCGCTTTCGTTGAGTGCACTCGCGTTAGCAGCTTGAAAGGTTGAAACCTCGCTCAGAGAGGCAATCGACGGCGTCGTTTTCCATCGCAGCGCAGCGCAGTGAGGTTGTTTTGATCGTTGTAAAAAACCCGGATGTTTGAGTGAATCACACTGGAGGATTAGTTTGATGTTTGAAGGATAATAACGCTCTGTACTCATTAGAAAACACCTCTACAATCTCGCGAGCTGGTTTGATCAAAGAGAGAAGTACGTGCTTTTGCAGGATCCTCTGGGAAGAACGCTCTGTTACAAGGATGGGCGACGAGACTTTAAAAGAGCGGAATTTCTGATCGATCAATCGATGGTGCTCATTCTGGTTTTTCAAAAGACAATATCACATTATTTACAGAGTCGGAATTCGGAATTGTGCTGCACCGATCTTGTGCTCATAGACCGTGTAACTGTTCGTTGCGTTGAGATGCAGTTAAAAGCCGATGGCGAGAGGAACTAGAGGAAGTACTGAAATACGCCATTTTTTCACGCTTTGTTGACGAATGTTTTCAGATTCTTGTTGACGGGAACGCCGTTAAGCTGTGCAGATCGTGTCAGCAGCCTCGCATAACACTCCCAAATTAACGACGTGCGCTGAAAGGACATGGTGCTGTAAACACGTGCGCCCCCACCAGAACAGAATGCAGCGCGTTTCTTGTGTCGTTTCTCAAGGTTGACGCCGTAACATTGAGTTCCGGCTAAATTTATGAATTATGCGCAGACCTCAAAGCATCGTTTTTGGCGGCTTGGCTCTACTTTGGCGTCTGCGTTGCTCCACGCAACCTTTTGGTGCATCGGCGCCCACTTCTTGTGTTGCTAGCGACCTATTTTCGCAACCGGAAGAACGCGTTGGCTGAACGCTGGTCTGTGACGACCCTTGTCTTTAGCTTTGATTCATCCGCTCTGCAAGAATTCGCGGTCATGAGAAACAAACTGCTTGCTGTAGCGATTGATATTTGTCGACTAACGATTGTGAGTCAACCGAACAGCTTTTCTGGTTACTGTACTATGCCGTTCAGGCTCTTGGAATAGCACAAGTCGTCACTCTAGCGGCCACATTCGATTTCGTCATCATGAACGAACTCTTCCACACAACAACATCGCCTAAAGTTGGTGAATTCATCGATTCAGGCTCTAGTTAGGCGATTTCAGACCATTCTAATCGAGAGAAAATGGTGTTGCGCTGCTTCCATCGGTGTTCTCGCAACGTTCATCGTGTCGTTTTGGACAAAACACCGTCTCTCTGTCATCAGCTACGGTAATCCTGCAATGAGAAGCGAGAAGAATTCAATTTTAGTAAGTTTTTAAACTCAAATAACGAATAACGCGCGATTCTAGCATCTCTGCGCTCTTCTTGGCGTCTCAGCGCTATGCCTCTATCTTGCGATCCAATTCGGCATAATTCTGAGAGCTGTAGAACCCTACACGGTGAATGCCATCACAGAAGCGTTCCAGAGTGCAGCAAACTGGTACTACGTGCGATTGGCAGCAATTTCGGTCATTTTCCAGTCGTTGGCGGTGATGTTTGTGGTTCTGTTTGTTCTCCTCGTCAACTGCTGGAGGCGTTTTAAAGAACCGTTGGGTTACAGTGACCTGAAGAAGCCAGAAATTGTCCACATTACAGTGTGATTTTGATTGAGCAATAATGGAAAGTCAGAACGACAAAAATCTCAAAAAATTTCGCTGAAAGACCATTTACTTCAGGATACTACAAAACAGAAAAATCATTGAAATTTCCATTTCCTGCCAAATATCTTCGGTCGTGGAAGGCGAACTTGAGTGCTTTGGTGTTCACCAACAGGACGTCAAAAACCGAAAACCGCTGTAACTGCCTTTATCTGAGACCAAAAACTCAGAATTGAGACAAATCAAATGAGCTGTCACTCATCGAAAAATACCAAAAATTCCAAGTTGAAGTTGTGTAAATGTTAGCGAAGATTCGCGAGTTAATGTGAACTGTCATAGCAACATAACAGTTTTTATCGAAAGCAGAATTCAAACATGGTATCTAGACAGGACACGTAAGCGATCAATCAAAAACAAGTAGTTTACGATGAGGCAAGACCGGATCCGATAAAGGAACGCAGTAGAGTCTGGCGGCTTTTGTGTTTCTCATGATGAAAATGGCTGATTTGTTCCACAAACAATGGAATCTTGGATAGTAGACGCTCAAGTAGCGCTCTTCATCTTCGGTGCACTTGCTGAAGCCGAGAAACAGATCCGGAGCCATTTTCTGCGTACACACGATGGATTTTCCCGCCATCGCTGACGAGTTCTCTCTCCATTCAGCGACCAGTTTCTTCAGGTTTGTCTGCGAAATTTCGGAAAGGATAGCAATATTGAACTGATCTTGCTTTAACAACTGCAGCACTTGATCCATGATCTGATCATTGATTTTGGGGTCTCCCTGAAACGCTACATGATTTAAAGTCTTCTTCTGAATCAGCGATTCTGGGACTTTTTGAACATCGGGGGCTATGTGCAACGCAAAGCAGAATTGAATCGAGTCGATCCATTTCTCGAGTTCCTCGCTGACATTTGCAGTTTCCAAACAGAGATAAACTCGTTTCCCTTTTGTGGCCGCTGAAAGATCCTTCAACGCTGCAGGATCGGTGGAATACTCCCCGCTCTCCGCTTCAATGGTAACCATAGTGATCCAAAAGTGTTTCCTGGCGACTTTCTTGAATTTGGTCCAATCGCCATTTGATGCTTTGAAATGACTAAAATACTCTTCGTCGCGAAACTCGCCGTTTACCATTTCAACCACATGGTCCGCCGCCTTGTCCACAGCGTCGGCAGCCACTTGGCCAAAGTGTCCTGAGAGTTTCGAGCAGACAGAAATCGGCTTTTTGTTTAATAGAGTGAAGTAAACTTCTTCGCAGAACAGCACGGGAACGTCGTTCATGGTGGTTCGTCGATTCAGCTTCCGGCTTGGGATGACGCGACGTGAATAATTGCTTAAATACGCTGAATTGCGATGCGAAAGTGTGATTGCGTTGTGAAAACGCGGAAGCATGAGCATGCGTGTACGGTTAGCGACCGTCTACTGGTAGCCTATTGTAATCGTAGGTCAGCAGCGTGCAGTGTTTACTACGCAAGAGCGTGGGCACCTAATTGAAGCTGAGAACTGCAATGGCCATTGCGCAATTTGCTTGCGCTCGCATGAGGTTGTACGGTCATGTGACGGTTCGGGATCGTACGGCATATGCGGTTAATTGCAAGCGGGAGATCAAGACGAGGTGCGAACCAACATCTGATCACCTCACCCTCGACGTGGCGCGCATCCCTGAACCTCGATCCCAAGTGCGATCACCAGACAAAGCACGGATCGCAAATTAGTGTGAAGCGACGGGCCGGAGACGCGCCCCCCACCAACCGCATATAAGCCGACCGCTCAACCAGTTCCGGGCCGGCCCTCGCTAATCCCCTGCAGAGATTACGAGAGCTATTCACGTATTACGCCTTCCTAACATCTTCGGATTGTTCACCTTCCCCCACGCTAATAAACCCATTACCGCGACTCACCGTCTCCCTCACTTACCGAGCCTCAGTCCGAGACTCTACAGGGAGTACCTGTATCGCTTACTGTATGAACTAATTGAGACCATCGGGTTGTTTCCAACCGTTTTGCAAGCGCTTCTTGCAAGTTCAGCGGGTAATTTTGCTTGAGTTGTTGGCGTTTTCGGGCGGTTTTTGATGAATGAACGTATAAATGAACGTATAAGTATAAAATAACGCGTAACAAACGAGCGTATATCAAAACACCGGCGATTAGCTGCCAAACAACGACGTTCTACAAATGATACTCAGCCTGCCATCGCGGCAGGGTTGCCGTGCTGAGACCGGACACTTTGCACTACAATCGGTAGTGCAAAGCTACACAACGCACATTTATCAAAAGAATTACCAAAACCGACAAAAAACAAACAATCAAGCAAATAAAAGTAGCCCCTTTTGCGCGGGATACCAGTAAATTCCCGCGGCTTCCTTCTTCAAGATAAACACTCTTGCATAGTTCCGGAAATTGCGGATTGCGGGTAAATTGTGGATAAATTGCGGATGGGAGCCTTCGAGATGGCATTGCTCTTCTGCAGTGCATTTTATAAATCCGAGCTCCTCAATTTCCAGCTCTTTTTTGAACGATATGATTTTCCCGGCCAATGCGGATGGATTATCGCTCCATTCAAGTATTTGCAACGAAAAGCAGAATTGAATCGAGCCGATCCATTTCTCGAGTTCTTTGCTTACATTCGCGGTTTTCAAAACGAGAGCAACGTGTTTCCCTTCCGTGGCCGCCGAAAGCTCCTCCAACGCTGCAGGCTCATTGTCAGTGGAATATTCTCCTCCAAATACAATAACCGCTGTGTACCAATGATGCTTTCTGGTGACTTTCTTGAATTTGATCCAATCGTCGTTGACTTTTGAGAATTTCTTGAAATACACTACGTCATGAAAGTGGCCATTTCTCATCTCCACTCTACGGAACGCCGCGTTCTCAAAAGCGTCAGCAGCGACTTCGCCAAAGAGTCCGGAAAGTCGTTGCCATTCGGAAATCGCTGTTTTGCGATAATGAGTGCGGCAAACGACTTCGTAGAAGAGCGCGGGAACGTCATTCATCGTTCAGTTCAAAAACATGAATTTTTAACTCTTTTTTCAAAACGTAAATGAGCTAAAATGCGATGCGAACGCGTGACTGCGGTGCGACATTATGACAGCTACAGTAGTCACAGTGTGTCCTACGAAACGTGGTAAGCCCAAAACTCGACAAAACCTGGTCTCAAGCTGAGCTTGGCGCGGCGCTGGAGCGCTCGTATGACACTAACTAGGCAGTTATAGTGCCGACCACTCCAGCAAACCTAAATTTCGGTGATTTCTATTTGTAACAATGAGTAACAACGCAGTCAGCCGCGCGATTTAATCGGTCAATTGTTAAAGGCTAATTGAGTTAGTCCATCAGTTCAATGGTCCTGACCTAACCATCGCCACACTCTGCACTCTGCGCGCCCAAAAACGGGTTCTTCGCAACCCACTCGAGCGCTCGCTCGCCGAGTTGTCCGTCCGTCTCCACGCAGCCGCGGCGCACTCATGTGTTCCACCTAAAATCAATGTTTTCTTCTAATGGTCGATCCACTTTTAATATTCGTTCACGACAACCCCGTTGTCTCCGCGACCCTCTTGACCTTTGTGAGTTGCGCACAGCCTAAAGCTTTCGAATTCCGGTAGTTTAGAGTGGATTACTGGGATTCCTCATCAATGGCTTTATTCTCTTCAAAATCGCCTGTCATAAGGTGTACGCTGGCTCGTTTGGATGGATTTGGATCTCGCGGAGTATAGCCTTCTCTGTGTCATCAAGTATGACGATGGTCCTGATGGGTTTTGGCTCATTACTGTGGGTTACAATCCTTGAAATTGATAAATCAGGTTAATCTTAGATTTCCGAACATTCTGGGCGTCATCGGACCTGCGATGATCCTCGTTGGATGGATCGAGAGCGTCTTTTCCAACTTCCTGATCGCCCTGAACCGCTGCCTGCTGATAGCGCGGCCCTTCACCTTCAAACGGACGTTTTCAAACCAAAATACCGTAATCTTCATAGCGCTCACTTGGTTGCTATCGTTCGCGTTCGTACTAGCAGCGCTCTACTTCCGTAGGTTACTGTAGTTTCCGCGCATTTTAACGCGAATTCCAGCCTGTGTGCACGAAGAACAGCCCGGCTCGTTGTTCTCCATCCAGCCGAGCCTCAGCTGCGACTACACGTTCACTGTTTTCACGTACGGACCGATGTGGATCGCTATCGCAATGTGTTTAGCGGTGGATGTGTACTCGATTCTGGTTTTGCACAGGATGAACAAGGTGCGCGACAAGTTGGCGGCGCACGCGCTCTCTCCGCAGTATCGGGCAAAGATTCTCAGGCTGTGCTACATGGTGAGTCTCTTTGAGGTGACGATTGATGACAGAAAGATGATGGAAAACAAGATTAAAATCACGATTTTGAGATTTTTATCTGGTAACATGTAAAAGTGCAACTTTTAATTCGAATTAGAAATACGAGTTTTGTCGAGTGAATTCGATTTTAACTTGCGACATGACTGAAAATGAACGCCATGAGCTGTTAGGCAACTTCAAGACTATGGAATGATCTTTGCTCTTGATCTGAAGTCTTTTGGGGGCTTGTATAAACTGGGCCCGGCCGTTCTATGTTAAAAAGCACTTGAACTAACTCAATTTGTAGTCTCGAAAATCAAAATATTAATTCACTTTATTTCAAGCACAAAATTAGCGTTTTGGCTACTTGTTCTGCACAAACGAGGTTCAAACAAGCCAGCACTTGACCCTTAGGTCTTTGTTGAATTTCCAGAACAAAAATCACGAAAATTTGGTGATTTTTTACTTGGCCGGTATCGCATTCAGGCCCACCTTATCCTTTGGTTCTCTTTGATAATTTTGAACGACAACTTAGCTCTATAGCCCTTAATGTTCTTTCTAGACTGTGCTTAGGCTCACAGCTTTAGTCGTTTAGTCTACTTGTTTGGCTTAACTGGTTGGACAAGTGATTTTCTAGACGCCCTTGACCTGAAACTGAACATTCACTTGGAATCAAGTTGAAATTCGAAATTGTAGAGAAAAACTGACTGTTTTTCGTGGCTATTGCCGGTCGTGTTGCGTGGCTCTGACGTCAATTGGCCAATAATAATCGATTTCATTCACGACATTGATTTGGAAGTAGCGGCGCGCGTCGATAAACGAGTTTTGTTCCTCTGTTTTCAATGAAAAACAACAATTCAACGTCTCTATTGCGTTTTTAGACCAATTAAAGGTCGCAAATACCGCAACAGAGTGATTGGAGCGGCATGCATGTTCCGTTCGGTGCAATTTTGCACGCAAGGTCAGAGATCAAGGTCATCGAGCGCGCAACAAATGCGACAATTCAATATTGAGTTTTGGTGCAAAAACACTTTCATCTGACCTTCCCTCGTAAATCTCCGTTTTCAGCTTGCGTGCCAATGCTTCATCGGTCCTCTGATCATGTTCATCGTGACCATTGGCGACGATATCGCCAATCCTCTTCTCAATTTCCTCATGACCGCCTTTCTTCTCAGCATCGCCGACAGCATTGATGGGTTAGTGCAGTTTTGAAACACGGCCAAACATCTCAGTTGTAGGGCAATCGTCATAGCGTTCAACAAAGACCTTCAAACAGTCGGCAATTCTCGAAGATCTCTCACCGAAACCGACTCTTCAGGTGCTCAGAAAGTAGATTCGGTCAAGAAAAACGTCAGTGTTGCCTGATTGTACTGTACAAAGATAATGTGTCTTGATAGGATCTTGATGCCATAAATCCAGATTTTCAGTAAAAACATCAATTGTTCGTTTTGTCTTGTCAATTGTTTGGAAACATCGAAACGCGTTTTCGATGTCGAGTTTAATTGTTCGGGGACTTAATCCTGTTCATAAGAATACAAACTTTTAGACCAAAACAGGTCAATTTGGAGCCAAGAGAATCTGTTACATGATCAGCTACGCGCCTGAGCGTTGCGACCAGACACCAAGTT
Organism: Steinernema feltiae; assembly: GCA_007213375.1. Classification (NCBI taxonomy): domain Eukaryota; kingdom Metazoa; phylum Nematoda; class Chromadorea; order Rhabditida; family Steinernematidae; genus Steinernema; species Steinernema feltiae. The sequence continues at coordinate 20,259 of MQUG01001520.1, read as the reverse complement.
AGCCAGGATAGTTTGCTCCTAGTGCATGCTCCATTTCCTAACCGTGAAAAATCGACGAAAACAAACGATTGTTAAGATTTCCGAGCACTTGGAAATTTGGAATCTTTGTCCTATCCACAGATGTGGTGATTACGCGTACAGATTAGAAAACACAACTTTAGAGATAACATACGTCTTTAATTAAATACATTACAAAGAGGCTTCTGAATCCACAATGGCTTTACTGGAACTATTCGAGCTCATCTTCTTCAAACCAGAGCGCATTTCTGTGTTGAACAGGATCACGACCAATCTAAAAGCAAAGCTTCCTTGAGTCCAGCGTAAGAGATAGACACATACCCATCAACGACTTGCACCAGCGCCCATGTAAACGTGGAAGCTAGAAACTCCAAAAATTCGTTTTCCAAGAACGCGGCAAACGACAGGCTTAGAAAGACGTAGACGGATATCACCGCTTGGACCAGGATCTGAACACATTCAGCTATGAAATCATCAAAACTGGCGTTCTTACCATGCAGCACAATCTCAATTCCTTGCGAGCCGAAGGTTGCGTCGTTGTCAACGTCTTTCTGACCCCGACTGAAACCCGAATGCTGTGTATGGCCATCAGGTCAATGACGATCGTCATTGTGAGCGGAAGAAACGGAATGACCAGATCGAAAACGTTGATCCACACGCTGCAGCCGTAGGGCAGTTGGACAAAAGACATATCGCTGTCGAGGGGAGTCTGATGGCAGGGATCTGAAGGCTATGGTCATTGATTATGTCTCTAGGCTCTGAACTCACCTATCACATTGGAAATATCGCAAGCCAGAGCTATCAAAAACACCGCTAGAATCATCAAAAGCGTTTTTGTACCACAAAACACGTAGCTGTACTGTAGAGGCCGGGAGATGATGACGTATCTGTTGATTGCGATCAGAAAATTTGAGTAAATCTCGAATACAGTGAAGAACATCATCATATGAGCGAAGCTGCGAGCCCAGCGGGTCTTGAGAAGCTCCACATCGCTGAAATCATCCCTATTTCAAGTGATAAATGACTGAACTCACATAAAACAAATGAGTGGCACGAAAAAGGCAAAAAAGGCGCCAAGCGACACGTAGGCGAAGCCTCTGCAAATCCAAATTCGGCCGAAAGATTTGCAGGATCTGCTGAACACGTTGTCACAGATGACTTTGTAGAGAATGAAGAGATTCACGGTTAAGCTGAGACAACCAACCTGAAATTAGGGCCTAGTTTAGCTCTGCAATTCGCACCTACCACTGCCAGAAGGCTCCCGGCTGTTTGTGGATGACTGTAGAGGAACATCTGCGCGAAGTGAGTTGAATCGTCGAGGAAAAACCGAATAGAGAACAAACGCACGTCGTGGTGGGACCTGTTTGCGGGAAGAGAGATGAACTTTTGTTATGGATCGCAGATAAAATCTAGAGGAGCGTTTCAGTCTGTACCGGGTGATCAAACTTGAATTTCGCCTGGCGATCTTTGCTTTCCAAAGAGCCAAAAGCGTCAATTTTGTTGAGTGCATGCCACAGACTCCAAAGCAGAGTTTTCAGAAAATGTCACTATAAACTCGTTCGAAAAATACACAGTGTTGCAGTATTGCAAACGGGAAAATCAACGTTTTAAAATCGCTTTTGAAAATAGATTTTTTTTTTAAATTCAAAATTTCAAACAGTTCGAGACTTTCTAGAGTTCTAGACTGAAGCTATTTTCAGTTTCAATACAAGCGGCAATACAAGCCTGAAAAAACGTGGAAAATTCTCACAATTCCAGCCAACAGACGCAGCCAGCAGTGATTGTCGTGTTTAACAATCAATTGGGAATAGTAAACGCAGCTGAAGCACGCTGATTGGGTTAGAAGAACACGTTTTTGCACACACAACTTGTACAAAAACTAACGCTCTGTGCCTTATCAGAGTTTTTCGCGTCGTATGAGCGCTACGATGCCTAAATTCATTCTGTTCTGATTTGTAGATCTGTAGACAAATTTCTGAGTGACATTTCCTTAACAGTGAATGCTGTGTCTTTGCTGTCCGTTGTTTCTCCTCCCTCTTCATTTTAGCCCTTAAAATTGCACGTCAAAAACAGGCCAACATAACAAGGTGAAAAACGCAAATAAATCACACGGTATGTACATTTACTAGCAACAAGTCTTAGAACCGATCAAACAAAGAAAGACTCAAGGCTTATTCTCCTCGGCGATGATATCTTTCTTCTCAACCCAGAGTGCATTTCTCGATTGAACAGAATCACAACCAACCTACAAATCAATGGATAACCATCAAGAAAGCTGGCCTACCCATCGACGAGCTGCACGAGCGCCCATGTGAAGGATGACGCTAGAAACTCCAAAACTTCGTTTTCAATTAGAGCGCCAAGCGAGAGGCTAATGTAGATGTAGATGGAGATTCCGGCTTGTACAAGGATCTGAACTAACCAGTTAATGAAAAATCACTAATTTGTTTTACCATGCAACAAAGCCTCATCTCTCTGCTCCGCTTCTCGACTAAATGTTGCGATTGAGTCAGAGTCTTCCTGATCTAAAGTTCAAAAAATCAAAATTTGAACAAATCGCGAGAATTCTCACCACAAGCAGATTCCTCAGATTGTACATGGCGACTAGATCAACGACGATGGTCAATGCAATGGGTACGGTAACGATCAGCATGTGGGAGATGTTGACTACGTCGTAGCATTCCGTTGGAAGGGTGAAGAAGGACGAATTGCTCATGAAAATATTCTTATTGCACGGATCTGTGTGGGACCCTTGGAGAGAGAGAGAGAGAGAGGATCGAATCGAATTCAGGAGGCCAACTCACTGAACACGCTGGGCAATACGCCAACGGCCGCGATAATCCAACTCCCAACGATCATCAGCGCTGTTTTCGTGTCACAGTAGAGGTATTTGTACTCTAGCGGGCGGGAAACGATGACGTAGCGGTTCAAGGCGATCAGGAGGTTCGAGTAGATGAGCGCAAGACAGAAGAACGCCATCAGCTGAACGATGAGTTGACCCAGAAACGTCTCAAAAAAGCTCGCATCGCTGAATCTCTGCTTTAGCTCTCTGCAAGACGACTCAAACGCACGTGAATTGGACCAGAGGGACGTAGGAAGTGAACATGAAGCTGATGCAGGCGTAGCCGATGCCCCGACTGATCCAGATCCGTCCGAACGACTTCCCGAACACTTTGCCGTAGATGACGCGGTGGAGGATGAAGAGATTGGCGGAGAGACCGAGGAATCCGGTCTAGACAGAGATTCACAGCTTTAGCATGCACGCTTACGCTTACCAATCCCAGAATCGCGCCGGCCGCTTTCGGATGACTACGGAGGAACATTGATCCACGCAGAGCGCATTAGATCGTTGCGGAGCGACCTGTTCGAAGGAGCGAGAGAGAGAAAAACAAAAGTTTTTGTCTGTTTTGTTGCGCGAAACGGCGGATTACGCGGAGCGGCTGTAAAGCGCATTTCGAAAAAGGGTGTTTCGCAACACAACAACATGGTGCAATAGGTTGAAACTGCGGGTAATAAAGATCAGATTAATCGTAACTTAGTTAATTTGAGAAGGAGACAAATTAGCTACATTTACAAGCATTCAGCTCCAATCACCACTCGATCGGAGTAACCCCTGCAGTAAAATGACTTTAAAAAGCACACAAAGGATCAAACGTTAGTCGCGTTAGTCGCAGGCTGTAGTGGTCACTGTAGTTTGTGATTTGAAAGCAAAAACATGACAATGAAACAAAGACAAAGACTCTGTGTTGCTCAGGACCTACAAAGCCTGGTACGTCAATAACAACATTAGAGTCATTTTCGCGAAACAGGACATTTCGGGGCCGCAAAATTTTGTAGTTGAACATCAAATGTTAGACGTTTTGACCGGACCAGGCTTTGTAGGTTTGAATTTTGAAAAGAAAATATTTTTCTGAATAAGAAAATATATCATTTCTAAAACTTGTTTTTGAAATTGCACTAGGCTTGTTTCGTACTATAAGCTGACCATACCGTAACTGCCCAGGCGTAGACTGACTGCCTTAGTGGTTTAGTCTAGTTATTGGCTTTCCAGGCACCTAGGCACCTCACGTTGAAATTGCCGGCGTCAAAAAGACCTTATAACAAGACTATAGTCCAGCAAAAATACAATCTCCCTAAAATTACTTGGCAAGGACTCTGACTAGCCTAGAATGAAACCATAGATCATTACATAGTTGAAATCAAGGGAAATCAACGCCTGTATTTGTTGATTTTGAAGCTACAACAGGCCAAAACAGAAAACAGCAAATCGTACTACAAGGTGAGCAGCGTACAAACTTTGACCTAAATTTGCGCAGGTCAGCAAGTTGTTCTCGTCTCATAGTTCTCATAGCATTTGAAAGCTTGAAAACATCGTTATCCCTTAAACCAATTTAAACGTAGAAAATTAGATTAAACAAAGAGAAACAGAGTTTTGTGTGCATCGGCCCCCACAATGCAGTAAATTCCCGCGTTCTTTTCGTTGTTCAAGATGAAAACACGAAACGACGTCTTCCCGTAATTCACAAATCTCGGATAGTAAACGCGAACGAAGCGTTTTTCCTCTTCTGTGCATTCTCGGAAGCCGAACTCCTGAGTTAGCAGATCGTTACAGATATCTGAACATCTCATTGGCTCTCCCCAGAGATTCCAACACCAAACGGCTTTTCCGACCATTGCTGATGAGTTCTCGGCCCACGCACAAACGAGATTCATCAGATGTTCTCGTGAAAGACCGCCATATACGATAGCTTGATGGAATTGTTCCTGTTTCAGTAGGTTGAGCAGTTGATCCTCCGATTCGTCAGTAAGGCTATCGAAATCAACTCGATTTAGAATCTGGTTTTGAAGGAGCGCTGCTGGAATTGCGCCGTGCACCACTAAAACATTACAGACTCGAATCGATGCGAGCCATTTCTCCAGCTCCTTGGCGATGTGCGGAGTCGTAAATTGAAGCAGCACGCGTCTGCCTATCGTCGCAGCCAAAAGAGCTTGAAGATCGGCGTTACGTTCGCCGCCTTCTGATTCAATGCGCACCTCTGTGTACCAAAGATGTCTTCCGCTCGGTTCATCTACTCGGACTTGTCGGTCCTTGCAAACGCGAAAATATCCCGGTATGTGGACTACACCGTTTTGCACTTTAATCCAACGTGACGCAGCGTTCTCAAACATATCGTGAGCGACTTTGCCGTAACGTCCTGCGAGTTGGCGACCATTGGAAATTGAGTCCGTAAAGGTGCTTAGAAGACGGATGACGTGTTCGTGGAAGAGCACGGGAACGTTGTTCATCGCTTGACTCGATGACCGTGGAATGATGAACTTGTGCATGTATAATCAGCGCTGCAGTTGAGGTGTGATTGTTCCCTTGACGACGCACCCGTTGCGAAGTTAACGTAAATTTGTGTCTTGTCGCGATTGTCTGACTTTTGAAAAATCAGATGTGATCTCAGATGATTTTCTAACAATGTTTTAGAAAAGTGTCTCAATTGATACTTGGTCAACTTGGTGTCATGTCAAAACGCGTCTTAAATATCGCTATAAAGCCTGCCAGCAGTCAGCCCAAGTCTAAGACAGTTACAGTATGCTTAACCAAGCTGGCTTAGCATTTCGCGCTTGTGTTGTAGTTGGAACTTTGAACTTCATTTGCGTAACAAATAGACTTTGGCATCAAACTGACCATATAGTAACTTCCGTAGGCCTAGGCGCCGCCCTGCGCCCTAGTCTGTTTGTCGTGAGACTGAAATCCAGTTGAGCTGAAGCGCTTTGCGACCGGCACAAATCTGGCTATTTACAAAATTCTGTTTGGCGCCAAGTGAATTATCCTTCTTCGGTAAATGATATAAACGATGACATGGAAATTGACGACACATTTGAGCCTAATCATAGTCTATAAACACTGAAGCGCGCGCAATCCACAACTTTACTTTTAAGCTGTATTCTTAAATTCGTATTGAACCCGTACACTTGAATTTTGAATGAATGCTCAACTGGAGTGCGCGCAAATTGCAAGCAGATCACAACGGACATATTAGACAACGGACATCTCGATTGACCATTAACAAAGTGCGTTTTAGTGGCGTCATGACATTTCCGCGCAATCCGTTACCGCGCAAACGGTTACCGCGCAGACCGTTACCGCGCAATTTTGGTAACAGCGACATGAAGAGAAGAACATGTCACAAAACATCTAAACGTTGTTCTTGTTAGATTAGCAAACCCTATCTATGCGAAGCCTGAACGCCCTACGAAGCCTGGCACGCCAGAAAACTAGGCTAAACCACTGAGCTAGGCCTAAGCTGAGCTTAGCGCGAAGCCTGGCACGCCAGAAAACTAGGCAAAGCACCTTCGGCTATGCTTAAGTTCAGCGTCATCTCAAATATAAATAAGTCGAAAGAAAAGCAGTAAAAAGTTTACCGCGCAAAACCGCGAAAATTGCGCGGTAACGGATTGCGCGGTAACGGTTGCGCGGTAACGGTTTGCGCGGAAACGTCGTGTCATGCGTTTTAGTAGATGTCTGTTTGACCTGATACACAACAGATAGAGAGAACTGTGTACTTTGGTAAATAGGTGAAAAGTTCATTCCTTTAAACTCAATGCCTCAGTGTAAAAAGTTCAATCTGATTCCTTTAAAAGACAGCAAAACACTTGTAGGCGCACCTCTGTAAACACTCATCTTAACAGACAGACTTCGTCTGAACAACTTGTTTCGGTAGATAACCGGTCGCTCTTGTTATCATGTTTTCGCACCCTCGATTTCGATCTTCTCACTCTTCCACTCGCCCTCTTCGGCCATGGTCACGCTCTATGGCTACGCTGTTCTCGCTGTTACGCTTATCAGCATGACAGCGCTCTTTGGCAGCACAGGATTGTTCAATTTCACGATCATCTGCATGGATCCAAAGGAGCGAGGGTCAACGGTATCGTCAGCGTCTTCATTTCTGTTCATTCTCACGCTCGTTAGGGAAGCAGAAAGCAGATTCTACACACCACAGGAGGAAGGATGGCTGATGGCGAGTCCAGCGACAGGGCTGATCGTGGGAAGCGTTCCAGTCATCTATTTGACTGATCAGCTTGGAATGCGGCTGTCTTTTCCCCTATTTGGCTTCATTTCTGCCCTGTCGACAATGCTGCTACCATTGCTAGCCGACAGGATATACCCTGCTATTGTTCTACGGACTCTACAGGTTGGAAATTTCAGTTTTTGATGAAATTCAGCGTTTTAGGGAATGTCATTGGCCAGTGCCTTTGTCGCTATAGGAAACGTCCCTATTGACTACGGTGGAACAAACGGGAAAGCGCTGTTTTTGTCGCTATTATCTCTGTGCTATCAGGTGGGTCCTAAACGGACGATTTGAAGAACAGAGAGAGCTTTAGCTCGGCCCTATTCTGGCCATTCCAACGTCTGCCGCGTTCTGTTCTTCCGCCTTTGGCTGGCGAGGTGTCTACTACGTGTTCGGCGCTATCAGCTTGGTCGCTTTCGGGTTCTTCTTTGTCATTTACAGGAATGTCACGCATACACACGGGTGAGGATTATCGCAAATGAATGGATTCTGGTTAATTGTGGATTTTCAGTGAACTGAAAGTTCTGCGTCCAAAGGAAGTTCCGCCCTACAGAGCGATCTTTACGAACGCGTCTGTTTGGGGCATTTTCATCAACGGTGTTGGTGATGCGTTGGCCTACATCGTTTTTGCCAATTTATGGCCCGATCTATGTGAACAAGGTGAGTTTTGAAGCTGAGAAGGGGATGAAAAACACGCGATTCTCAACTTGCCACCACTTTTATGAGGGCATTTTTCATTGCGTCCTTATTACGGTCGCCAAGCAGCATTGCTGGGGCGATAAGAGCGACTTTTAAAGAAAATTTCCTCCTTTTTTAATCTTAGTTTGAACTATTTAGGTCCTCGATTTCGACGTCAACCAAACAGGAGCTCTTGTGGCGCTTCCCTACGTCGCCTCGATGATCTGCAAGACAACAGCGGGGGTCTTGATTCACAAGACGTCCTTCAAGACCTCCAGAAGAGCGATCTTCCACTCTAACACCATCTCATTGGGCATAATTTCCCTGAATTTCCTGGTTCTAGTGGCTCTTCCCAGCGGAGTGGCATCATAGCTGAATTTTTCATTGTTTTCACGATCGTTCTCGATGGATTGCACTACATCGCTATGATGTGCGCAGCGCAGATCGTGAGTTACATCGAGAATAGCCTCTCTAAGCCTTCAAATTGCTTTTTAGATCGCCTGTCAGTACACCCATGTTCTCTCATCGGCAATGGCCGCTCTGGAGAGCCTCTTCATGCTCATGCTGCCTCAGTTCGTCTCCGCTGTGGCTCCGAATCACTCCGCAGCAGAGTGGGCACATGTCTTCTACTTTACAGCAGGATTCATCATGGTCACAAATGTGCTTTTTGGGTTTTTGACCAAAGTGGAAGCGGCCGAATGGACCAAAGACGACTACGAAGATGACACGCAGGCATGACGAAAGATCTGATGCTTAGCTTGTGATGATAAACAGACCACTGATTCACTGATTATTAAGGAAGACTGATTGATGAGAGTCGTCTTCTCAGTCCGGAATGCATTGATTTGGTGAACAGGATTACCATAATCCTAAATTCACTGTTTAGGAGCGAATTCTAGGTCGATGTTTCTTAATTTTGGCCGCAAACGCAGCCCGAAATGCCAAATTTCATTGTTTCCTCGTAAGATGACCATTTGGAGTCACCATTACGTGCACAAATCCATGCCTGCACATCATACTGTATGACTCATACCATGCAGCAAAGCTTAAACTCTCTATTGCCCCGATTCAAATCATTTAACGCTTGCTCTAACGGATTCAAGAGTCGATTGTTTCTCAAACTCGAGTCACTTCTTCCTTGCATGCATCTCCTTATTGAACAGAATAACAACCACTCTAAACGAGCTTTTTGACACGAGTGAGGCACATAGCTTAGAACGCACCCATCGACTGGTTTCACCAGGCTCCAGGTCAACGTTGATACCACAAACTCCAACAGCTCATCATCAATGAATGCTCCAAACGTGAGACTAAAGTAGACATTGATCGATATCGCTGATTGTACGAGGATCTAAAGAGGCCTAATTAGAGCCACAATGGGTGCGAACCAACCATGCAGCACAATCGCAGCTCCCGATTGCGACTCTGATCGAGAATGCAGATGTTGAGAGCGTCTTTTCGAAGCTAAAACAAAAATTCCAGATTGCGTGGATGTCGCCTGCCTTTGCAAAGTGCTTAAGGTTGTAAATAGCCACAAGATCGATGACGATCGTCAACACAACAGGCACTGTAGGCAGCAACAGGTCGTACAAATTGTCCCATTTGTGGCAATCTACCTTTTCCTATACTTTCAGAGCTTGAGATTTTTGTTCGTCTCGTTTTTGGTCTCATAGTGAACAAGCCTGAACCTTCACGTTACTATACCGTAAGCTACAGTACTTCTTTGGAGCACTGTTGGTTTCCTGACCCTCCGCGTTTCTAAAAGCTCTCCTGGCTACAGTACCCACCCTTCGGTAGCGCCTTCAAGAGTCGTTGGTCTATGAATTGGAATTGTGAAAGTAAAAGTGAAATTAGGGTTAAACTCTTGAGATTTGTTGAATTCAGCGAATTCAGCCGTTTTCGTTTTTTGCTGCTTTTCCTTTCTTGTTTCCCCTGCCGTCTAGCACCGAAAAATCCGTATGCTCTACAGGCTGCTCGGGATCTGCAACGCCTCGGCGCCAGCACGAATGACGACTTGAAACACCTCCATGTCCATTCAAGTCTAGAATTAAAGCATGTAAGAAGAAAGTTTATCGAATCGGGTTGAATATTTGGAATAGCAGTAAGAAGCCGCATCGCCACGCTCATCCCCAACTCTTGTAGGAGCCTTTAGCGGTGAACCAGCCTTCTGTTTTAGCGTTGGCATCGTTCACACTCCTCAGCTTGAACGGAATCTCCGCTGGCAATTCCACTCCATGCGTCCTATAACGCATAAACACCGACGCGTGCCATTTGCCACTTGGTTGTCGAGACTTGTCGTATTCTTCATCCAGGCTTTTGCTGTTGCATTTCTGCAAGAAGACGATTGCTCTCCACACATCATCTCTCGTCCCCCAAATCGTGGAAGTTTCCACATTCTTTGCAAGCAGAAGTTCCACCGACATCCCCGGCGTCATCGAGTTTGGCTCCTGCTTCCAGTATCTAATATTAAAATTGAGACGTACATCTTCGTAGACGACGCCTTTAATCGGCTTCATATCGTATTCTCTGCCAAACGCCTCGCCGTCTCCTTCTCGATGACCACGTTGATCCCTCGTTGTTTGAGGTCCAACGGGCAATCTTTGCGGCGTAGCGCCTCATAAACGGCCGAAACTAAATCCATCGAGTACTTCGTCTCGGATTCGGATCTAAAAAATTCGAATTGATCCGAGGTGCAGAAGGGAATGAGCAGAGCTTCGAGGTCAATGGGCCACTTAAGGGAGCGACGTCTTGGATCTCCAAATACCGCAAGAAGCGTGACTGCAGCATGCGAGCAACAAAATCGACGTGGAGATTCCGGATTTCTGCTTCACTTTCTCGAAAACAGATTATGATTCCTTCGAAACGCGGTCGGAATCCTTCCAGGCAGCGCTGCATCGTGGCCATTGCTTCTTCGTCCCTCTGCATTTCGGGGGTCATCATGAAGCGAACGTCCAGAATTCGTCCGTAGAAACGCGGCGCAATCCGACTAAGCAGACCAAAGGATTTCCTTGTAGCACACAAGTATTGAGTGTGCAGGAGACGTGAAAATGAATCTTTTCCGGCAGTTTTTCCACGTCCGCCGCGTCTATGTAACTCTCTTCCAAACTGCCATTGTTGCACACACGTCGTTTTATTTTGCAGCTGCTAGAGTCCACGTAGAACACGCTGCCAGCACCTCTGAAGAAGTCGCCCCACGTCCCTGCGAGCTGCGACAGGTTCAGATGGTCAGCGATGAATCGCTTGCGTCCGGCGATCTGATCAATGACGTCGTCAATGATTTCAGGCGCGAGAAAAGCGAATGCGTTGCTCTCCATCCTGCACGGGCATAATTGTGGTTCTACGCCATGCGTCTTAAATGGCGAATTACGAATTGCTTTTTGCGCTAAAGCATTGCATTGCTTGTTGCAGTCATCCTAAACCACTACATAAGCGCAGTCAGAGCTCTCTTTGTGCATTAATGCAATTTCAAGTCCGAATAGTTCAACTTTGCCATTTCTTTCATTTCCGTTTTCACTTCAATCCACACAGCAGTCAATTTCGATCATTTCGAATCATCGGTGATCGATGCGATAGTTTCTTTATTGGTGTGCTCTGTTGCTGTACAACGGATTCTCTGACCGCGCATTTGCCACGAGATTAGGGCAATTTAGGGCAAAAGATCGTCCACAGTGATCTTTGGAAATTGCAGGTGGTCGCCGCTGACTACATCGTGAAACAACAAAATATTGGTCTGCGAGCAGCGCGCTGCCACGTGACCCAATTCCCAGAATCGTAAACAAATTGACGCGATCAAGTCGATCAATCAATGCACGACTATTTTTTGACTTTTCCACTTTTTCTCCACTTTTTCTCAGCGTTCCTGATTTTTGTGAGTTGACCCAAATCTGAATGAATCTGAACCCGACGATGGTCGAGACCGCAAGTCTCGAACTACGTCGCACGCTAGCGGGTGCAATGGATTCTGTTCACTTCCTTATCCTCGCTTTGCTCTCTTTGTCCGTCGATGGGTGCATTCCTATGAATCCGGCAGATACAGACGCTACGTCTACAGCTGCACCAACCACAACAACTCTTGAGCCTACGACGACCCTCGAGCCAACGACGACCCTTGAGCCTACGACGACCCTTGAGCCTACGACGACTCCCGAGCCAACGACGACCCTCGAGCCAACGACTCCTGAGCCTACGACGACCCTTGAGCCTACGACGACTCTCGAGCCTACGACGACCCTCGAGCCTACGACGACCCTCGAGCCTACGACGACCGTTGAACCAACGACAACAACCGGTGGGTTACTGTAGCTATTGCAATTGCTTATTATCAACGTGTTTTAGCTCCGCTCCCTTATGCAAATCGTCGATTGCCCCTGATCTACGATCACAAGCAATATCCATTGTTTGTGGATGACAAAAGCGCGTCGTTGGAGAAAGGTAAGACAAATAGACGTTTGATGCGAATAGGCGCAAAAATTCAGAATACGCGTGCAAACACGGAGAGACGATCGTCATGAAGGAGTCGTCGGGAGCGACGCTGAACAAACTCACGAGCCACGTATTTGCGTGCGATTTCAGTGAGAGACTCTGCGTCCACACAGCACGAGAATCATTCGAATACAGGGGAAAGACGTTTCAGTTTAAAGTCTACAATTTCTGTAAATCTGCAGGTAACTGGAGTGCTGATTGACAACATATTGAACGCTCAATTGCAGGAAATTGCGCGTTAGTTGCGCATCCAAAAATCTACAAAAGCCGACGGATCGACCCTGCAAAGTCAGGCAGCGCAACTTGGCGACGACCTATCACAAATTCAGTCAAACAGCCCAGATTTGGTGACGGTCAAGGCACTTCAGTGCGTGCAGAAAACTCAGAATTGCGCGGTTCTCACGCAGGAAATCGAGGTTGACTGCACAGATTGGAAACCGAAAGGTCTTTGTCCTCTTTTGAGTCTTGAAATGACATTTACCCGATTGATTGCAGACCGGTCAGTACTACCAACAGCAGAGGAGCTTTTGACCCAGAATACGGTTGAGGGAAATAAGTGCAACATCGTTCCTAAACACGGCCCTAAATATGGCCCACCAGTGGTGTTCATCAGCGACATAGCAGCGCCTGAAGATACCACTGAAGCGAGTATGTTGTTGTAATTCACACTTCGCTCTAATGCTGATGCCGCTCTTGTTCAGGATGTCGATTTGAAAACGCCGATTTGAGAGTTCAAGGCTCAGGAGCCCAATATGCCTGCTTTTATTCAAAAGTACATTGCATTCGTAGCAAAGATGATCAGTTTTATGAAGGAGACTGGGTGTTTCTCGCATCGACTTGCAAAGACGGTTAGTTGGAGTATTATTTGTTACCTCAATTCTACATGTTGCAGTCTGCCGCGTTGTCGCTTTTTTCAGTACAAGCGGAAAAATGACAAAAGTTGACGATGCCTCAAAGACCTACACTTATGAGAACCAAAAGGACGCAACTGGCAAAGGAGAAACCCTATGAGGACGAGGAGCATATTTAAATTACGTAACCGGAATATCGTGTGGAAAATGCGTACGGAAATGAAATTGATTGATGTTGGTTGGGTGTTTCGTTGCAATTTGATGCGAATAGCGTTTTCGGGTCGGTTCGAAAGTTGAATTTGCCAAAAATTCAATTTTCAAGAACGGCTCAGAGGGTTTAGAAACAGGTTTTGTAAAGCAAAAGTGGCCGCTGTCCTGTGAAAAAGGGGGAGATGGGCGATGTTCATTGATTAATAATAGCTTATTTGGCTGTTTTCTGCCTATACCGTCCGTTTCACGTGATTCATGTGGTGGCATCAGCGTTCCTCACGATTATGTGATGAAAAAACCTGAGAGAAAAAAACTCGCCTGGTGGTTTTGCCAGGCTAGTGAATTTTCGACTCGCTGCGCTCGCGCAAAAATCACAGGCAACCCTGCGGCAGCTCCTAGGCCTAAGCCTATTGCAGTAACCCAAGGCATTAAGAAAATAATTCGAAAATTGCGCTTTAGGAACACAAGTTTGTGGCTATCCGGACGAAAAAGAGCAAAACTTTGTCATTGGCTGAACAATCGTTGACGCGCGCAAAACCGCAAAAATTTGAATTTTTTTTGGCATTGCAACAAATTTGTAATTTCTGAGGTCAATTTGGAGGTCGCGAGGAACAGTCATCGCCATCAGAATCACCAGAAACGGCCGTTATTTCAGAAAAAACGGAGACATTTGTGTAGGCGATGTCCGTGTTCCTTTAAACGGCCGTTATTATGATGTGAATCGTCTCACTAATTAAGAGAACAAATAGCACTATGGAAGCGCAGAAAGCACACCTATGGAAGCCCTGTTTCGTAGAAAGACAAAACCACAAAATTTGAATTTATTTGAATTAATTCAAAAATTAAACCAATTAATTAATTAAACAAGAGCAAACATGGTCTTGTTTTTGACTTCAGTCAGCTTGGAGAACCAATAAATTCCTTCTCCCTTCTTGTTGATTTTAATGAATTTGAACGAATCGCTCCAATCGACGTTCAATTCCGGGTGGAAGCGGGCGAAGGAGCGCTTCTCTTCTTCTGTGCATCTCCTAAAACCGAGACTCAACGCAATCGATCGTTTGTAACGATGGGCACACTTGACCACCTTTCCGACCATCGCCGACGAGTTCGTCTTCCAAACGGAGAAGAGCTTCGTCAAATTCACCTGCGATAGACCGTAAAACTTGGCGCAATAGAACTGGCTCTGTTGCAACAGCTGCAGCAGAAGAGTGGCCGATTCGTCGTTGATCAGCTTCGAGTCCGATATAGTTACATAGTTCAAATGCTCTTCTGAATCAGCGTTTCTGGAATTTTTAGAGCAAACGCGCGGACTTCAAAACAACCGGCACAATCTGCTCCAATCCACTTTTCTAGTTTTTTGCATAAATTCTCAGTTTCGAGCCAGAGAATGACTCGTCGACCACGTGTCACCGCCGACAGTTCGCGCAATGCTTTCGAGTTGGTCGAGTATTCGTCGTCGTCAGCGGAAACGACAACCGACGTGTACCAATGATGCTTGCTGCTCACCTCCTCTAATCTTCGAAGCGAAAGCTTGAAATGAGGATGATAGTCCAAGTCGTAAAATTTTCCGTTTTCCACGTTTACGATGTGAAATGCGGCGTTTTGGAACGCATCAGCAGCAACAGCGCCAAATAGACCAGCGAGATGGTAAGTAGCGTCCTTTGTGTTGAAAAGTTGATTGCGGAAGAGTTGCTCGTAGAAGAGAACGGGAACGTCGTTCATCGAGAGCGACGAACAGCGGCGGTGATGGTGGTGACGGTAGAATGCGATGCTAATGATGGATGGCAGTGCGTCATACCAATGGAGATAATGTGGATCACACTTTTGAAAGTGAGATTTCAACTGCGAAATGCGCCAATTCTGGAGGATGCATTGGTCCTGAAGCGAATTTCTTTTGTTGACGTTTTGAGCAAAAGCACTGTTTACATTCCGATTCGTTTATTAGATAAGGCGTAATTAGACGTAATTGAACTGATTAATAGCTTTCCGTTAGAGGGCGGCCGCCAGATCGCCGGCATCGAGCTGTAATGCTGTGCAGTGAATCAATTGTGGTTTCTTATTTGTTTGATTTGAATTTGTTTAGTTTGGTTTCGTTTGTTTGGTTTCGATGGAGCGATGCAAGTGCAGATTTGGTTCACAGCAAAAAAATTCATTACTACATTAAACAAAGAAATGTTGGTCTTCGTAATGTTGGCCTCACTTGACCGTGAAAATTGGCGCAATAGAACTTCCTTCTGAGAATGAAACCTGAGAAATGTATGAAATTTGAAGAGTATGAAATTTGAAAAATTTGAGAAACGCTCAACATTATCTTGAACGCCTTTTTGCCAGCCTCGAACTGCGCTTAAATGGATATCTGGCCACTAAGCCGAGGCTCGGCTCGCTCTGATTTTTGACTTTTGGCTTTTGTTTAGAATTTTGGTTAATGAGTCGACTCGCCGCTTTGCTCAATTACCTTTTTACGTGTGTTTTTCTTATTTTTTTGAGACAATCCTGGACTTGTTGACACGCTCTGCTATAGACAAATACAAACGATAATTGGTGTGCGCGTGACTCAGCATCGCACTCTATCAAAGAGCAACATTGCAGTCTCTCTATGGTGCTCGACATACGTCGATGTGGACTTAAATGCTATTTGGGGTTTGAGAGCGTTTGAGAGCGATTTGAATTACGTTTTCGTGGTTATCAATCTCCTGTAAACTAACGCTTCGTTATGTGTGTGTGAAGGTGGATGAGATTATTACCCGTTTTACGAGCATGAATAACCATATTGTCAAGAGTGTTTAAAATAGATCGTCTAGGAGAATATTTGAGAGCACTTCGCGACAACTCAAAACAACTGCGGCAAAGTAATTTCATTTTGATCCAACACTACAGAGAAACGCAGTCATTACCGAACATGAGAAGTTTGCGCTTTGACGTGATCACCAAGCTTGAAGGATAATCAAAGCTTCCAAGTCACTAAATTCTCTGAATTTCAGAAAAATGCACGCGGAACGACTAGACATTGAAATTCCCCATGGGCATTTTGGAGTCGACGACAATAGTCTTTACTATTTAAACAAGAGAACGATCGTCGAAATAAATCTGAAAAGCAAGCGGCAAACAGAATTTGCAATTCAGAATTACCCAGGTGTTAGCCTATTATAGGACGTTAACGTTTGTGTTGCTTTTTAGATGACAATAGCTTGTTTTTGAAGAAACGAAAGAACAAACTGTGTGCTACATTTTGGGTTTGCACAAGAGAAAATATGAGGATTGCAGAAATCGATTGGAATTCATGGAATAACACGGCGCAGCTTGTAAACGTAACGGCGATTGAAGGGTTTGATTATTTACTTTGCAGTCCACGTTTGTTAACAAATGAATTCAGCGACTTTAAAAAATGGTCTAGTTTAATTTGGCGACAATCTGTTCTATCAAATTCCGACTCTTCGCAGTTTTACGATTGTGAAAGCAATCAACTCTACAACATCTCAGGGCTTTGTAAGCTGTTTATTTAATTTTTATTTGCTATCTGAATCTGTAGCTGAGAAAAATTCGGTATTTCCATACAACGGCCGTATGTATTACGTCACAAAAGAGGGCAGTTTTTACTTGAATTCCGTTGACAAAAACGGAATATTGCCGACAAAACAAGAGTTGCTCTCTTTAAACAATGTCAGTCGGCTGTGCATTGTAAGCGTTGATACTTGCGTGTTTGGTGAAACTGCCTTCCTTCTACAGTATGCCCAGCCGCCGACGATTTACAAACTGGATCTTCAGTCAGTCAGCTAGAGTTCATCAAAGTTCAGTAAAACCGCGAATTTAGATCCCACACGCTAGAGGACATTACGAGCTCAATTGCTGGTCTTGACGAAACCACAAACTTTCGGTGGGTGAACCAAACCAATCGCGAAATTTATTTCTCTCAACTAAATCCATTGACAAATCTATTCTCGATTTACAAAATAAGCGCTTTAAAGACGGTAGATTAAAGTGCAGTGCTTAAAGCTACAATGCGAATTGTAGAAAACCGAAACAAAACCCGAGGAAGAATGCAAGAAACCAAAGGAGAATCATGCCGACAGCGACCCCAACTGCCCGGTGTGTCAGGAGGATTTTGGCGTTCCGAAGGTCTTCCCTGCATGTGGTCACTCGATCTGCGCCCAATGCGAGGAGAAAATCTTTGCTGACGCTTCACGCAAGGGAGAAAACCCAAAATGCCCGGAATGTCGTGAAGAAGTTCAGATCAAAGAGGGACAGAAGCTGCCGATCAATTTCGCGTTTCGAGGTACAGAATTGGCAAAAATCGTCTTAATAAACTTATCCATCAGATCACCTCCAGAAGCGGTCATGTGCACCCTCTACAAACAAACCAGAACAGCAAGTTCTTCCGGAGCTCCCGCAGAATTTGTTTCTCAGTTGTTCTTCTTGTGGAAAGGAAATTCTAAAGGAAGAAACTCTGCATTGCGGACAATGCCAACTCACTGAACAGCCAGAGGTTCTGAAGCTTTAATTGCTGTTCTGGTACGTTCCATTCAGATGTTTCTATGCGGGTTGTGCGCCTTCGTGGCGCATCGGAGCCACGAAAACGTCGATCGGGTATCCTTCGCTACCGAGGCGGAGAAATCGAGAGTTTTGGAGGAGCACAGCGCTCGCAAGTTCCTCTCGCATTCGCTCTCGGACGCCGAAATGCTGCTGGCGAAGGAAGTCGCAAAACAAACGCGATTGAAACAAGACGTATTTCCTTCACGTGTTTCTCTTAGTCTACTTGCATTTCAGGTACTTAACGAGTCAATCAAGCGACTGGAATGCAAAGCAACAGAAATCCGCGAGAATCAGTTTCTGACGTCAAAGGATCTGCAAACGGAAAAAGCCGAACTCGCGGAAATCGCACGCGAAATTAAAAACGTTTGCTTTGGCTTCAATTGATGAATTTTAAAGATGCGTTTAGGTGATCAAAGACCACGAGGAATGGAAGAACGGCGCTCTGGAGGCTCTCCGCAAGGAAAGCTCACCGTGAGCATGTGAGCATAGTCTGCACGAATTTTGTGAAAGGTTTTTTTGCGTAATCAAGCAATTCACACGTGAATTGCTTGGTTGCATCAGATTGTACGTTATTGTTCAAACGAAAACTGATGAATAAGCCATTTTGTGGTGCATGAAACCATGAAATGCAATTCAAAGTGTCGCTATGCAAACAGCAACTTATGACTCATGATGACTATTGCTTACAACAGAAACGTCGTCAGTTTAATCACAAAATACCATTTCCACACACATTGACCTGTACGTTGCAGCATCTACGTTCTGAGAGCTTTGAGCGCACCATTCTGCCACTCCTCGTGATCTTTCATCTTCTGAAAATAATTTTAAGAATTTTAATCAGCTTATAAACCAACGTTTTCGATTTCGCGGGCGATTTCCTCAAGTTCGGCTTCTTCCGTTTGCAGCTTCTTTGAAGTCAGAAACTGATTCTCGCGGATTTCTGTCGCTTTGCATTCCAAGCGCTTGATCTTCTCGTCAAACGACTGAAAAGTCAATCGATTAACCAGCCACACATGATTACAGTACGTCTTGTTTCAATCGCGTTTGCTTAGCGACTTCCTTCGCCAGCAGCAATTCGGCGTCCGACAGCGAATGCGAGAGGAACTTGCGAGCGCTGTGCTTCTCCAAAACACTCGATTTCTCCGCCTCGGTAGCGAAGGACACCCGATCGACGTTTTCGTGGCTCCGATGCGCCACGAAGGCGCACAAGCCGCATAGAAACATCTGAATGGATCGTATCAGAACAGCAATTTGAGCTAATGAACCTCTGGCTGGTCATCGCGCTGGCACTCACCGCAATGGAGAGTTTCTTCCTTTGAAATGTGCTTCCCACAAGTGGAACAACTGAGCAAATGATCGACCACCGGGGTGATCTCCGGGAGGACGCATTTTTCTTGATTGTTTGAAAATGTAGCGAATGATCGCTTTTGTAGCAGATCTGCAAGAAGATGAACATAATGAAATGGCCTTCGAATTGTGCTCTGTACCTCGCAAAGTAAAGTTGGTCGGGAGCGTCGCTCCGCGTTGAAGATCAAATTCTTCACGGCATTCCGGGCATTTCGGGTTCTCCCCTGCCTATCGGCGTCTGCAAACAGTTTCTCCTCGCATTTGCGCAGATCGAGTGACCACACGCAGGGAAGACTTTCGGATCGTAAAAGTCGTCCTGGCACACCGGGCAGCTGCACAAATCGCTGTCTGCAAGGATTTGTTCCCCGCTCGATTATTCTGCAAAAGTAAATTATCAATCGCTTCAGGCAACGCGTCAAACCTGGTGGGCAACAACAATCTTGTAAATAGCATAGTTCTCTCCTGACTGCTCAGAAAAGTAAATTGCATCGTCATCCTGTCGTACTGTCTTCGTCTTCTTCAAACCATCGATCGTTGCAGTGATGTCCTCCAGCGTTTTAGCTCTAAAAAAAGCCAAAATAATCCATGTACGGCAAAGAATCGCGTACCCAAGATTAAGCTTGAAAAACTTTGGAGCAGAAGTGGATAAATTGACAAAATACACTTCCTCGCCGAACACACAACTGTAAACATCGCTTGTGCACAGCTGATTCACGTTGTTCAGCGGCGTTATCATCTCGTTCTCCTCATAAATTGGTCGTTCAAGTAAAAAGAATTCAGAAAAAGGTCGTAGTTTGCTCTTGTGACGTAGTGCATGCGATTGTTGGACGTGAAGATTGGATTACGGTAATCTGAAACGATTTTGATGACATTTGAAGAATTTGGACGCATCCGGCTCAAACACAGCTGTCTCTCCGCCTCTCTGACCTACCTACACTCAATAAGTAGAGACGCTCGTTCTCATAGCAGAAGACTCCGTAGTTGGAGTTGTAAACATAGCGCGAATGCTCAGTCCACCAGCCCAACCTGTTTCAAATCATTTAAATGAACTGAATTTCGCCTTTTCGTTGTCTTACCGTTGAAAC